>JAPYZD010006798.1:0-13395 GCA_030522725.1 Ichneumoninae sp. B BG-2022a | reverse complement strand
TGATGGTGTAAAAATCTGAAAAAAATCATGTATACTAAAGGTACTGAGAAGATTAATTTTGCATAATAACAATTGCAAAATGTTATTAACAAATTCATCGAAAAATTAATTGGTTAACAAATTACTCAGCAACAAAAGTTTTTTTATTATGAAAATGATTCGTTTATTTTACTGAATACGTATGAATTTTTTCAGATTTTTAAGTAATTGTCGATTTTTGTTATATAAAAAAAAATTAAAAATCAACGATTACTTAAAAATCTGAAAGAATTCATACGTATTAAGAAAAATAAACGAATCATTTTAATAAAAAAAAAGTTTTGTTGCCGGGTAATTTGTTAACCAATTAATTTTTTTTATGAATTCGTTAACAACATTTTGCAATTATTATTATGCAAAATTAATCTTCTCAGTACCGTTAGTATACATGATTTTTTTCAGATTTTTACACCATCAAGAAGTATTTGCAATTTCATCTTATTGTTGTCGAACTTATGCGAAGTCAGCGCGCAGCGAGGCTCCCTCCTTAATGGCCACGCGTACGCGCGCATATGAATAGTAATAATTCCATTGTTTTTTTTTCCTCCGTTCATCCGCAAGGTTCACCGCATCGGTGACGCAGAGCGTTGTTCTCGGTGTCCCGACCGAGCTGAGCGGCAATCGACACGTGAATTTCGCGATCGGCGGCTGCTTCGAGGCGATCGTTTACGTGATCACCTACTTTGTTCTCACGCGATACGGCAGGAGACTGCCGATGAGCCTATGCCAGATAGTCACCGGTGGAATATGCATAACGGTCGGGATTCTTGCGGTTTCGCCGAGCTCCACTGTCGGATGGATCGGTAGGTTTCTCCTCACCCTGGAACCAGCGACGCATGATTCAAATTCTTTTTATAGTGTAGAGATAAATTTTCACCGTTAGGAATGTCCCGTTTCTTTTTCTCACCGACACGGAGAACCAGACAAACTTTCGAGAAATTTTAAGATTCATGGTGTCTAACGATTCTGGGAATCTGGAAATCTCATGGAATTTCATTGATTATCTGGATTTTTTTTTGTTTAGTGAATAATTTCAGGTTTTTTTAAAGCTGCGTGGAGGAGGGTAATTCAAATTTCGATTGATGGCCTGAATGTTAATTTTTAATTCATTAAACTTTTGCAAACTGATGTCGGCGATGACCTCAGCGTTCAGGGCAAGCGGTTACTCAATTCGAGTTATTGTGCACTGTGAAAAAAATTTGTTTGAAAATCAGTGAACGGCATTGGAAGCATTTTTACATGAAGTGTTTCTGAAATTTCAAACACATGTGCGTAGTAAAATTTGTATTTGTAATGGACATTCAAAAAAATGTTAGGCAAAAGATTTGTAATTTTAATATCTAGTATTTTTATTTTAAAAAGTACATTAATGTTCAATTAATGCAAGTAACTTAAGGAAATTTAAATTTCGAGCACATTAAATTTACAATGTATTTTTACAGTGCGGTCTGCAAATCGCTCATGGTACATTTAAGAATGAGATACGAGCCGTCCAGTGGGATGTGCCGAGTTATTGAGGACATTGCATAATTTATTTAAGAATAGTCCTGCTCGAAGAGAACCGTGTAGTGTCCTATATATAACCGATTTCCCAACAAATTTTGCTGCCTGGAAAACTTTCCGGTGAACTTCACGGTCTTACGAGAACCCTGTTTTTTTTTGCCCATCAGGGAAACGATCTTTTTCCCATGCATTCTTTTTTTTTGCTACAGAGATTAGAAATATTTCCAGCGTCGCGGTACTCCTGGTTTTTCGCCCAACTGCATTCCAAGATAAAAGATAAAAAAATATCGAACATTGTTGAATTTTTTTTATCTAGGTCCAACCAGCAGCGTTTTCCTGCTTATCGGCAGAGCGGCGATCGTCTGCTCTCTCGCCACGGCTTACCTGTTCACCGTCGAGATATTTCCGACTGTGATACGAGGCGCTTGTTTAGGACTCTGCGGCGTTTCCGGGATGGTCGGTAGCCTGACCGCTCCGTCCATTCTATCGCTCGTACGTAATGAACTTAAAACGTTTTCACGAATATCCCGAGTGTCTGATAAGCAATATTGATTTTTTTTTTTTTTTTCAGAAAAACCACACGGCAATCACCGTGCCGTTGACTCTGGTCGGTGTTCTGTCTCTGATATCGGGACTGGTTTGTCTAATACTGCCGGAAACGGTGAACGAAAGATTGCCCGACACGGCGCAGCAGATGGGCCGAAAATCGACGAGAAACAAAATCGGCGTGGCGGGTTGCGATTACGTCAGGGCCGAGACCGAGGACAAGCCGGTGGATCGCGAGGTGCTGCGAGAAAAATTATTCTCCGAGGATTGGGTGGACGCCGGTAACGGTATAATAGTCAATTTCACCGAGAACAAAAATTAGCCTAAGCGAACCGCGACCGTTCGACCCTACATCCATGTAATTTTTGTATAAAGTATTAAAAAAGAAAAAATAATTCGAGGCTGATGACACACCAAAGTATTTGTAGCGTAGTCTTTAAGTTAAATCGTTGAACGGCCAGTACTGAGAGACGCTATATTTAAGTGATGATTTATTTTTTTTTGTCTTTTCTTTTATTAACTATTCTGAACTGTCCTGTTTTACGTTTAAATTGTCGTATAGAATTTTCACTGCTCAGACTCTACGTTATAAATATTATTAATATCTCTACCGTTAGTTACAGACAATTCGTTAATGTATAAAAAAAAGAAACTTCGATGTAATAAATATAAAAAAGTTTTCTTTCTTCTTTATTATTTTTTTTTTTTTGCGATCTATCACAGGCTAAATCGCTCGGCTAACACGGGTGAGGTTCTCAAGTTACAATGTGGTGACGAACGATTTTTTAAAAATATATAATAGAAAGGACAGAGCGATGCAACAAACGGAAAACGAGGAGGATTTAACGAACCAGTTTAGTTTAAAGCGAGCGGAGTTCGGTAGGCCGACGGTTTTCTCGACGATTTTAAGGTACCTTCGGCTGCGCTATACCATTGTTTTGCGGATTGTTGTGTTGAGTCTGTTCGGCGGCTGTTTGCAGAAGGCGCGTTCTGCGTCTGGTGTAGTGTTGCCATAGCAGGATTTGCTGGTCGTCTATGAATTTTGTACACTGCGAATTGACGACCTCGCGTCTGAAATGTTCGTACTGAAGGAGATCCAGAAAGTAGAGGCACATAGGATACTTCAAGTATTTTGCGTATTCGGGCTCCTTCCAGTAGAGCAAGTACTTGAGGTAGTTTATGAAGGTCGAATCTTTGAAGTACCCGCGCTGCGCTAGAACTGAACAGACAAAAAAAATGAAATATTTTACTTTCGACTTTCTGTATCTAAGGCGATCGTCGGGCGGTGAGTTCTCTCGAAGAAAACAGCGGGATTGGAGATTCTGAATCATTACAGGTTGCACGCTTAAAAAATCGTTTTTCTGCCATTTTTTTAGGAAAAAAAAAAATGAATCCAGTGAAGTTTCAATGTTTTAATCATTTATATTTTAACTGCACGAAAAAATTTGTTTTAACAGAAAACAAAAAAGTAGTGCATAGTTATTAATTATGGTTTTTCTAAATTGGCGAGAGTGATAAAAAAAATGGGTTAGTTCGAAGTATGAAGAGACTTTGAGAAAAGAGAGAAGGCGATGTGTTAGGGACCATGCTAATTCCATACTCTTAAGCTGTTTTGTTCAGAGATAGTCAAATCATGGAATTATTATTATAAAAACCATATATATATATAAAACCATGCTTCACCTATTATAATTATTCATCATTTCTAAATCGTTATCATTATGCTTTCTCTTGTTATGATTTATGATGATTTATCTATTTACAATAAAAACAGCATTTTTAGATTGCTCTCATTACCAAATAAATAAATAAATAAATAACCAACCCAATAACTAAATAACTAAATAAATAAGCAGATAAGCAAACAAACAAATAAATAAATATTCTATTTCATAAATTAAAGCAATGTGAAACAGTCCACCCACTTGTCCAAAGTATTGATCGGTAACAAATTGCTTTTCCTATTTTCTACAGCACCGTTAACATTTTAGCCGAAGTAAAATTGGGTTTTTGTAGCCAATGAAGCGATGCCTCAGGACCTAATTTGTTTGCGTTCAAATTACCACAGATCGGAAAAAATAAAAAAGGCGATTGGTTGTCGACCATGGTATTTCACATGCCCTAAAGCCGGCCACTTCGCCGATGGTCAAATCACGGAGTTATTGACTTTAAGACTTACAATTCAGATAGTTGGGATTTGCCAGACATTGGACGAACTCCAGTTCAACCTGGAAGCGTATGCGTTGCTGATCGTCTGTCTCAGGTCCACCTATAAAAAAAAAACATATATATATATATATATATGATGCAAAAAAAAAACTTCGATTATTTCCATACCGTTCATTCCAATGAACGATGCTTTTCTGCCTTTGATCAGACTCGGCGGATCATCGAGGCGATTCATATTACACTCGGCAAAAGTGTTGCCGTAATGCTATTCATATATGTTCGAATTCCGTCCGCCGATCGACCCAGAGCACTCCGTGCCGTTAGAGCGTGAGATTTGAGGAAACAATTGTCTTATCTTTCTGTTTTCTTTACTTTCGCCCAAAGGAGACTGCGACCGGTGGACAATGTACCAAAACAATTGCAAAGTATTCTTGGTTATGTGCTTTGTTGCGAATGGACCAAAAAAAAAGTGAAACATGTACCAAGAAAAAAAAACCGCGCGATGTCCCTCTCGCGGTCGTCGCGCCTGCTACGGGCGACGCTTCCGGCGAAATGGTTACTTCCGGTCCGGTTGTCCCTTTAAACGGGTCGAAGAGCAATATGGCGCACCGCGGACACTGTGAGTTCCGACGCTACGTTATTTTTACATTAATTTCTTTCTTTTACGATACAGTTCGCTGCGGATTTTCGAGGCGGGAGAATGGAAGGGCCGCAAGTCGTGGAACACTTCTTCGGCGTGTATCTTCTGTACTGTATGAACCCGAAATTCAAGGGTAGAACGTACATAGGATACACAGTGGACCCGAGACGAAGAATAAAACAACACAACGGAGAGAATCTTGGGGGCGCTTGGAAAACGAGCAGGAAACGACCTTGGTAAGTTAACGGCGCATTCTCTCGATCGATATGCGATAAAAGGTAATCATTTTTTTTAAATCTATTTTGCAGGAATATGGTGCTTATTATTCACGGATTTCCGAGCTCCACGTCCGCTCTTAGAGTGAGTGACTCCACTTTCCCTAAACTGAGTCTCGAGAGTATGTGAAGTACCGCGGTCGGTAACAAAAACTGTAATAAACTGTTTTCACGAATGATGGCATATGCGATCGAATCGGGGGTTTCATTGAAAGCGGATGTCTTGTTAGTTTCGATAAGGCTTTTATTTTTACCGTACATGGCAGTAGCCGTGGAAAAAATCGATGGCAATTTTTGATACCGACCGAGTTCGGGACGGTGGCGGGAAGGGCTCTCACATGCCCTTAAAAGAGATCTTAAAAAAATACAACACATTACTAAATATTATTACAATATTGTTTACCTATATTGCACGAAATATTTTGAAATCATTTTAGAAACATTTTCAATCTTTCAAATCTTACGAAATATTTATAAAATATATGAAAATAATAGTTTAAAATACTTCCGAAACATTATCGCTGTATTTTGACCATCTCAATGTAACATTTAAGACCTGACAAAAAAATATTTTCAAAATGTTTTAAAAACTTTACACAAATATTTTTTAATATTGTCAATAGTTCAAAATAATATTATTGAACCCTTTCGAAAATAGTTCCCAGGCTGAAGGACTTCAGACAATGACCCACCATATGGAATTATGTGTAAAAAAAATTGATTCGAAAGAAAAAAAAGATCTAGCATTATATGGGAGGTCTATAAATATATTTTACTGCTACTACTAGTTCCGTGCTATATGCGTAGTTTCTGTACAGATAATAATAATTATAATAATAATACTGATAATGATAATTTTTATAGTTTGAATGGGCCTGGCAGCACCCGAGTTTGAGCAGACGCCTCAGGCATGTTCCCAAGAAGAAGGCAAAACAGAAAGTTTTCGACTATTGTCTTCTGGTTCTCTCGGAGATGCTGAAAGTTGGACCCTGGTGCCGTTTGCCACTGACGATTCGATGGCTGGACAACGAGTTCTTCGATAAATATTCGTCGAGCGTCTGCCCGCCCCTTCACATGCCTATAAGTTGCGGCAAAGTCGTGTCCCGAAGCTTGAACAAGAAGAGCCCGAAAAAGAAAAGACAAGAATTACTCGCGGAGCTTGACGATGATCCTGCCATAATGCTCTGTTCGCTTTGTCACTCCTACGTTGCCGCTGGCGATAAGATAACTTGCGTAAAGCGCGATTGTCATCTCATGACTCATCTGATGTGCTTGGCGAAGCTCTTTACCAATCAAAAAATGCTTCTGCCGGTCGACGGCGATTGTCCAGCCTGCAACACGAATGTTCTTTGGGGGGATTTAATTAGAAAGAAAATCGGCTGCGATTTGCACCTCAAGGACACCGCAACGAAGTCCGTCGACAGCGAAGCCTCGGATTATTCGTCCGATCAGTAGATAGACCTAATTTAACAATTGTAAATGACGAATTCCATTCTTTATTTATTTTTTCATCTTCGAAAACGAAGATAATGAAAAAAGACATTTAATCGAATAATGACGAAAAATAATTAAATGTAAATTGTAGATAATCGATAAATCGAATAAATTTTTCTATTAAGATATAAAATTTTCATCAAACTTTGCAGTAGAACCACGATTAACCGCGAAGCGGATTAACTGTGCGTCTTCCGAGGTTCTCTTTTTTTAATGCGCGTATTGTGGCTCCAACACACGCTTACGTACTATTAATGAAAAAAAATCCGAAGCTTTACATTCTACTTCACATTATTTACCAATTAAGTGTAAGTTGTACCAAATGTCATTGTAACTAGTCAAAATAAAGTATCATTAGCTATTATTGACTTATCTATTTTCACGGTCTAGTTCGGATTAACCAGGATTTTGATTATTCGGGGACTCTTCGGTCCCGAGTATACTGTAACTTTAAAAACTTTAGTTTGACTTAAAAATTGTTTACTTTAAACTGTTGGTTAACTGTAAGAAACTTTACCTGTTGCTTAAAGTAATAAACAAGCAAACAGTTTTCCGAGCGGGTTCAAATTTCGCGGGCGCTGCGCAGCTGCGAGAGGGCGCGCGCCGATTGGCCGGAGACGTCGAGTCTGCGCCGAAAAGAATTACCACGAGAAATTGTTGCTCGACGAGTCAAGCTTGCTTTTAAATATCGTTCCAAATCTCCGCTCGGCTCGTACGGACACACGAAAAATCATCCCGACATCCAGTAATTAATTACCAACTCGATCGACTACCAAATTCGTTCGGCGGACCACAAAACTCGCGAAGCGTATCTCGCCTGACGAGTCGCGGTGTTGACTTCCGGTAAGCGGCAGCTTCCCGTTTCGGTCTTTACGACGTAACCCACGAGAGCGAGGTGAGGCATTCGTACAACAATCTCGTTATTTATCGCGTTTCGACGTTTCGAAAAATCATCGTTCTCGTCGCAACGAACCGCGCTGCTTCGAGCTCAGCGACGGTGTTCCGATAATTCACGCGAACTCCCCGAAACGCGTCGCAATATCGCTTAACGCGCTCTTAACCCAGCGCACGTGTGACGCACGGCCGACCGCCACGCGATTCTCGCGACTTCGCTGTCTCCGATCAATGTGTGTTTATTTTTTCTTTCTCTTTCCAGAAAACGCATCAAGATGCAGTTGCAAGTTCGCGGGCAGGAGACCCACGTAATCGATTGCCACGGCAACGAGACCATCGGAGAGATCAAGGTACGCGGTCGGCGGGACGTCGGCAGGCCCGGTTCTGGCATTATGTATTTTATTTTTTGTACCTCGTGCATGAAAAGTGCCAGTTTATGTCCTGGCCGGACCGCACGTAAAGTGGCGCTTTTTGAGAGGGCGTTTTATAACTACTCAAAACTATCTCAAATACTGTGTGTGTGCACACATCTGTCTGTTTTTCCTTTAATTCTCATGCACAGCCAGCAAAATAATCTGGCAACTTTCATGGATTCGTCACAAAAAGTAGTGTGTCATACTTGTACGTAAATGTGGACTCCCCATGGCGATTGCGAAGTGGCCGCACTTGGCTTTGCCTCGTGCCGTTGTAATGCTCGATCTGGCTCATGGACGAATTTCCCAACATTCGCCGAAAGTCTGCTTTTACGCACTGGTATCGCAAAGTACTACACTGTAAAAAAATTTTGTTTGAAGATTAATGAACAGTATTGGATCAAACACATGTGCGTTGCAATTTTACAATAAAATTTGTACTTTTCATGAACATTTTTGTAAATTTTGCAGCAAAAGATTTGTAATTTTAATATCTGGTGTTTTTATTTTACAAGCAAAGTACATTAATGTTTAATTAATGTGAGTAATGTCAGAAAATTTCAAGTTCCAGTACATTAAATTTACAATTTCTTTTTACAGTGTATTAATTATCTGTATCCGTTTTGTTTTGGCATTATAATGATAACCCGACAATTGTCACTACAGCGGATTGTCGGTATGAGCAATAATGCAAAAGTAAAATCTCTAAGTCTCAGGGAGGCAAGGGTCGAAATTGATTCTTGCCTTTTCATAGATTTAGAACAGCGCAAAGAATAATTTATATTATTCTTATATCATTATATTATAATAATTATTATTTATATTTATATTATTATATTATAATATTATAATAGAATGATTGAGAATTATAAGTACCAAAAAATTCTGTGGTTTTATCACCAAAAGTTATTTTGTATTTGATCGAGGTAGGCGAGACTTGGATCCCTTGAAAATGTTGGTTCCGACGAATTCAGCCTTCACTGCTGCGGTGCTCCTCTGGACAATGAATTCTGCGTCGCCGACCTCTCCTCGGACATCCTCGAGATGACCGTGCCCCTGCTTGGAGGTAAAGTTCACGGATCTCTGGCACGTGCCGGTAAGGTCAAGGGACAGACCCCAAAGGTAAGATCTCAATAATTTTTTTTTTTAATTGAACATTTACAAAAAAATGTTTACTCTTTCATTTTATTGAAATATTTTTATTTTTTATGTGTAACATTTTTTTTATTTTCGAAAATCTTTCAAAGATAAAAAAAAATGTTAATTTAAAAAAATATTTTTTCTGCGAAGTTGAGTTACACAACTAAGTTGCACGGAAAGATCTAAGCTGAAGTTTGATACGCCACAAACGACGGTAATGCGCCGATGCTATATCAAAGAGCAGGCCAAAGTGAAGCTTCGATCTCATTATTGACTTGGCTTTTCATCGGTCTGCCACAATCGACAAATTCTTGATATTATTTATTTTTATTTTCATTATCGTCTATCGACGACTTAAGGCGATGTGGGATACGACGGTCGGTAATAAAAACTGTAATAATTTTTTCTGCAATATAACTGCAATTATTTTTATTTATTTATTTATTTTATTTACGGGACAAGCCCTTTTACATTTTTATAATATTTCATAAATTATATAATATATATAATATTTCATAAATTATGTTTGGAACTCAATTTCTTGCATAAACTTGCATTAATATCCACTTCATGTAAGGATTGACTTCCAACCGGAAGCGGTCATTACTCGTGAAAAAAATTAATTACAGTTTCCGTTACCGACCGAGCACGCTACGGGTCGGTAGAAAAAAAGTTTAGCCCTAACGTCATGAGGCCACATGGGCTGCGTATAAACATAGCTTGTATTCCCTTCTGGCACTAGACATTATATATATATATATATTCTATTATATTATAGTTGATTGATTCCAAGTTACGATTGCTCGTTGTTTCGATCGTGACGTGTTGTTAATTGTTAACCGTTAATTGTTAAACAGGTCGAGAAGCAAGAGAAGAGCAAGAAGAAGACCGGCCGGGCAAAGAGGCGCATCCAGTACAACCGACGATTCGTCACGGTCGTGCAGACCTACGGACGTCGTCGCGGACCCAACGCCAATCCCAACACATAAGCATTTATCGCGCGTCTAACGATACATTGTTTGGTGTACCAGGTGTTATGCTGCAATAAAAGAGATACAGGATACACGCGATCCACTTGCTGCATTTCTTTCTTTGATTTTTTTTTTCGTGGCGGCCAAAAGGCACGGAGAAAACTTTTCCAGGGAATTCAAAAATTGATCACGGAAAAAGGAAATTGTCGCCGATCCTTCCATAATACATAAATAAAAAGTACATAAAAGGAAAACTTAGAAAAGAAAATGCGAACATTTTGAAAAAAAAAAAATAGAACAATTAGGCATTTTCATTCGATAATTCTTTTTTTTTGTAGAAGTCGTTACAAGTTTGGTCAGGGAATTTTTTGAATTGGTCAGTGAAAAGTCAGAGATTTTTTTTCCGGAAAAAAAACGGTAACCATGATTTTTATCGTAATTTTACTATCGTAATTTTTTTTTCTCCGCAGAGCAAAAAACAGTGTCGACGGTAGTTGACGATAGCGAAGCAAGTGTCTGCGTAAAGTACGTTCGCACATATACAGTTCCACGCTCTGATTCCGTACAAGTAGGCGAACTTCGGGCTCGAGTCGACGAATTCAAGTGAGGAGGCGAAGTCACTTCGGGCATCAAGGTTGAAGTGGAGTTTGCTGGTAAAGTACTCGAAAGTACTCACGTTCGTCGGACAACTCTGAAGACCGAACTTATATTCGCTCTGAGAAGCTATCTATTTCGAATGTACAATACGCTGGGGTGTTTTGATAAGAACCTCGAGGTGTTTGGGCCATCGTCGATTCCTGGAACGGGGGAGTTTCCTTGAGCGAGAGCGCGTTCCAATTTCCTCGGAGTGGATCGTCGCTATATCGAACATGCCGACGGGGACACGTAATAGAAATAATAATCCGGCGCTCTATTAACCGACGACGAACATTATTATATCGGAGACGTAGAGTTTTTGCGACGACCCTCACGGTGCCCCGTGGAAATTGAGAGCACTTCTTTACTCGTGTAACTTCAAAGCTATCGCATTTGCATAGTCGTAGACATCCTATGGAGGACTTTTGTCGATAGCCGATGTAAGGAAACTCGATCAATTTTTTTCTGGCTTCTGTATAGAGAAGCTATTTTCGTAATTTTTTTTTAGGATTTTAATATTAGAGTACTTAATATTAAAGTATTTAATATTAGAGTACTCAATATTAGACTATTTAATATTAGTGTACTTAATATTAGACTATTTAATATTAGAGTACTTAAAATAGTCTAAAACGTAGGGAAATGTGATTGTTGGCTGGTGTCCAAATGACGTGTGTTTCTATGTGCGCCAGATTTGCATCGTTAAAACTGATATAACTCGGAAACGGTTTAAGACAGTGAGTTGAAATGTAGTAAACCAGTCAAGCGATCGCGTCTCTTCTTTCAGTGCAATTGTCATGCAGATTGAGGCCTGATTGGAGATTTTACGCGATTCGATTTTTTTTTTAATTATCTTATTATTCTATGTTCTTTATTTTTCTAAAACTGCACATATAAATATAATATTTTTATCAATTCAATACATACGGTATAATTGTGAAATTGTGAAATTATTGTGCAATAATTGTGAAATTAAATTGTTGGCATCGTAAAATTTTTATTATGCATTAAAAACACACACTCTCGCGGAAAGCTCTCGCGTGTTCAAGGTCGTTGCTTCTAGGGCCAAACTTTTTTACTTCTCTGTTCGGCCTTGATCTTTTTTTTTCTCACTCCGCAGGCACTCGGCAGTACTTGCTTTGCCCGCGGAAGTCTAGATGGCACCTCGCCCACTCCGCTCGCCGCTCCTTGAGCTAATAGGTTTATTACATATACAAATTTAGGTATACACGGCACGAAAAATCTCGTTCTTAATTCGACAATCCGGCTTTCAGTTTAATGGGAACAATTCTTGCTCGTGCATTTTTTCTTTTTGTGACGGCACACGCAGGTGTTACAACCAACTTTCGTTTTTTCGCCCTCCTTGCAAGAGCTGGAACTTTGCAAGAGCTTCGATGCGCAAAATGTTCTAACACATTTCGGAACTTTTCCTTCCAGACAGACGCAGCTCAGGCAATCCTCGGCCCACGCGTCTCCGACGACACACGGCCCGTCTGCGAATCAATGCGAAACATCAAATTAATAATTATCAAAATTATAACAATTGTATTTATTATGATTTCGCTTGACCTCGATATTATAATTATCGAGCCGTCTATCTCGGAACGTGAGACAATAAACCTCGACACTAAATCAATTTTTTTTAGGGCAACGCTAATTTGGTCCTTCGAGAGGTCATCGACCTTGCCCTCTGAAATAAAAAACTATTTTTGTTCTGTAAAAAAATATTGCGTTTTCCGGTACGTCCATGCATAATCCTGTTTAATGCGGAACAACCTTGCCGTTTTTTTTTTTTTTTTTTTTACTGTAAGTCTCCGAGGTGCAACACGAGTATCATCGAATTAAAGTCACACGCTAATTGGTGTCAACTCCCGCGTTGGTTTGTGAGAATTCGAGTCATATGCCAGAGCTGCGCGGAATAATTCAAGTACTTAAAGTACCTATTGATGTAGTCAAGTACTTAAAGTACCTATTGATGTACTCAAGTAGTTAAAGTACCTTTTGATGTACTCAAGTACTTAAAGTACCTATTGATGTACTCAAGTACTTAAAGTACGTATTGATGTACTCAAGTAGTTAAAGTACCTCTATTGATGAACTCAAGTACTTAAACTACCTATAGATGTACTCAAGTAATTAAAGTACCCATTGATGTACTCAAGTACTCAAGTCCTATGCACCCCTAGCAGTTTCGCCCACCGTGAAAACCCACGCTTTCCACCAAGTGGACAGTATTGTCAAATCAACACCACAGTGGTTTATTGTCAGCCCACCACCACAGTGGTTTATTGCCACACCAACGACACAGTCGTTTACTGTCAGATCAACACCACAGTGGTTTATTGTCAGACCACCACCAAGTGGTTTATTGCCAGACCGACAGCACAGTGGTTTATTGCTAGACCAACACCACAGTGGTTTATTGTCAGACCACCACCAAGTGGTTTATTGCCAGATCAACACCACAGTGGTTTATTGTCAGACCACCACCAAGTGGTTTATTGTCAGACCACCACCAAGTGGTTTATTGCCAGACCGACAGCACAGTGGTTTATTGCCAGACCAACACCACAGTGGTTTATTGTCAGACCAACATCACAGTGCTTTATTGTCAAACCAACACCACAGTGGTTTATTGCCACACCAACACCACAGTCGTTTATTGCCACACCAAC
>JAPYZD010006795.1:0-26453 GCA_030522725.1 Ichneumoninae sp. B BG-2022a | reverse complement strand
ACGGCCATAAACAAAGAGGCGTAATTTTTTTTCGACACTGTATAACATCTCACTATTGGCATTCCCGGAGTGCAACCGGCCGACTCTTTTCATATTATGGTGCAGAACCGTGTTTCATGCTGAGGGTCGGTTGCTCGGCTTTAAAGAATGCCTGTGAGAAGGAGCAAAGGAATTGTACGACAGTCTAATATAATTCGAAGTACACTTTTTTTTGCTCCTGAGTGAAACTTAAAGTTTATCACGTTATCGATTTGATTCATCATGTGAGCAGTTTTTTGGTCTTTGGACGGCAACCATGCTGATGTGACACTGATGGCACCATTTTTAAAAATGTTTAATGATTTTTTCTTATTTTTCCTAATCTGCACCGAAAATCCTTAAAGTTAATAAAATTGTTAAAGAAAAATTGCTCATAGCAAGTTTCCTCACACATTCTCGCAAGTCGAAACTTTCCGTTCTAAGCTCGTCCAAGCTATTTAAGCCTTCGAAGTACACTTTTTTTGCTCCTGAGTAAAACTTAAAGATTATCACATTATCGACTTGATTCATCATCTAAGCAGTTTTCTGGTCTCGCAGTGGTGATAAAAAATGCGGATTTGACACCGATGGCATTATTTTTTTTATGTGTAATGACCTTTTCTTATTTTTCCAATTTGCGCCTAAAAACCGCAGGTTTAAAAAAAGTTACTTAAAAAAAACTTGCTCATGATACATTCTCACAAGTCGAGACTTCCGTTCTAAGCTCGTCCAAGCTATTTGACCCTTTGAAGCACAAATTTTGTTTACAAGTGCGAAGTTTCAAATACATCGATAGGCAGTTAATGCATTTTTTCCGACATCAAAGAGGTGTATCAGCCGTGATGCGCAGTACTTCAAAGGTTTAAGGATTTCATTGCCGACGTATCAAAAACCCATCGAGCATACTTCAAGAATGAAAAAGAGTTTTCGTCAGATCGCGAACTTCTGGATGCTCAGAATTGCGCAGCGATCGTCCGGATATTCGGAATACCTGACGCGGCGTCTTCCATTCGGATTTCGGTGTAAGGTCGAAGGAAGCGATGAAGAAAACAAGAGCCAAAAAAAAGGGGACAGGATACGGGATTTCGTGCGTCTGCCTGTCTATCTGTCTGCCTTCCGTACATTTCCATGTCTGGGCTAGAGGGCACGGCGGCAGCCGACGAGGACGACTTCTGCAGCGGTGGAAGATCCTCGGGCTTGGCATGAAAGACGCGAATGAAAAATATAAAAAAAGAAAAAAAAGCTAACGGAAAGGGTAAGACGAGCGAGCGGAGGAAGAGGAATGGGACGGAGGCAAAGGACGGAATAGGATAGGACGTAAGCTACGATAAGATATAGGATATAGTAGATGTATGTACGATATCTATGTATATGTATAAAACATGGACAGAAGGGTGAGGATAGTGCCGACGAGTGTAGACGATAGGGTAGGTAACCTAATAGAAGGGGCTTGAGCCGGCGTCATTGGCAGAAGGAGAGGCTGTCGAGTCCCGACGCGGTTTAAAGTCGAATTCAGAAACGCGAAACCCTCCCCCGAGGGTTGCTTCTCTACCCTCCCGCTCGCGCCCTCCCACACTCCGCCGCTTCCCTATCTGCGGGGTCCTTCGAGCCCCACCGACTACCACCGACGGCAAAGGCGCCGGTAACCCACATACGAATTTGAGACTGTAATTTCATTCCTGTCTCCCTGTCTGTCCGGCTATTGCGGAAACGATTCCGAAGCAAAGTAAATTACACACATGCGAGGATTTAGTTTAATAATTTATTGAGCGGCGAGATGATTATCGGTATAATTGAAAGATAATGCATCGGTTCGGTGTGAGTGATTATTGAATGTAGCAATCGTATACGGCGCTAGTGCAATGGCATCGAACCGGAAGTGCCGCCGAAGAAGATGGCATGTAAGAAAGTAGGGAAGGAATTTGTTACCGATCTGTTTTCTCCGTGACCGTTGATTTTTGAGGCTAAAGCAAGTTAGGTTTTCATGTCACTATCTGTTGTCCATGAAAACCTAATATTCTTTCGTTCAAAATATGAAGCGTATAGAGGAAAATAAAGAAGTCGATTTATTACCGACTGAGCAGCGGGCCCGTTAACGGAATGATTTTTAAAGTAGCAATCCTACACCGCGCTAGTACAATGGCATCGAACCGGAAGGTCAGCCGAAGAAGATGGCACGTGAGAAAATAGGGAAGGTGATTTGTTACCGATCTGTTTTTTCCGTGACCGTTGATTTTCGAGGCTAAAGCAAGTTAGGTTTTCATGTCACTATCTGTTGTCAATGAAAAGCTAATATTCTGTCGTTCAAAATATGAACCGCATAGAGGAAAATAAAGAAATCGATTTATTACCGACTGAGAAGCAGGCCGGTTAACGGAATGATTTTTTAATTAGCAATCCTATTATACCGAGCTAGTGCAATGGCATCGAACCGAAAGGCCCGCCGAAGAAGATGGCATGTGAGAGAATAGGGAAGGCGATTTGTTACCGATTTGTTTTCTCCGTGACCGTTGATTTTTGAGATTAAAGCAAGTTAGGTTTTCATATCTCTATTTGTTGTCAATGGAAACCTAATATTCTGTCGTTCAAAATCTGAACCGTATAGAGGAAAATAAAGAAATCGATTTATTACCGACTGAGCAGCGGGCCGCTTAATGGAATGATTTAAAAAAATATTTGACATCGCCTTAAGGCCGACGACCAGTTCGTTTTTAGAGGGAACAGCCGAGTTTCCACCCAACAGGGGGCGCGACGGGGAAGGTCGGGCGTGCGCGAGAGGAAGAGAACGACGCTACTCGTGCATGAGCAGGTGCGAGGTGTTCGCCCTTTCCATCAAGTTATTTCCAAGGTTACGTCGATAAACCACCCTTTTTAGACACGATCATTTGAATTCGAAAAAACTTGACGATCAGCGAACTTAAAAAATCGCTTTAACCGTTTGAGCGATACATTTTGACACTATAAAAACAAACCTCGGTATTTCATGTCAAGAAGTTAGTTTAAAAAAGTGAAAACTGAGCGAAAGGGTTACTCGAATCGATAAGATTGCAGACATCAAACTTGAAGCTGCAGTGCTGTCCCGCATTCTCGATTTCCAAAAATACCTTTCATGAAACAGAAAAAAAATGTATATTTTTATTTTTTATATAAAAAAAAAGTTCGTCTCGGGAGTTCTGACTGACACGGACCGAATGGAATATCGAACAAAAGTGTAGAATATTAAAAAATGTTGAGTCTCCCAGAGCCGAGACCATGTCCCACCCTCGAAGCCATCCTATCCCAGAATTCAGCTCTCGCCCTTTCCTTCCCTCTATTCCTCGTTTCACGGGTGCTCGTGAGTCCTCGCGACTTCAGCCCATGGGAGCACCGCCAAACAAAGAGGACCAAGGACTTGTATTCCAACCCTCGCATCCCCGAGTCTCGACAGTGACGTCCTGACATCCACGCCCCCAACATCCCCCCTCCCACGTATTGCGCTTCCGCCGCAAAACGTCTTTCCGTAGCTCAACTTTAATGGGTTGCTCGATCGGCGTTTTTATTTTCTGTTTGATTAGCACACACAAGTAAACCATCAAATCTTATTTTAATACATATTGACACGACTATGTGGCGGACCATTTGTTAAGACACGCGATATTAGTTAAGTTTGGCAATTGATGAACGAACGAATCGATACAAGATCGATCGTCATGTCAGAGAGTCTGGACGAGACCTTCGAAGAGAACAGACGTGTGACATTACGTGATCGAGATAATTAACTTTGAAAAAAATGTTTTTTTTTTAAATCTCTGTGACGTGACTATCGGTTTCAAAATCTCACATTTAAGCCGGAAGCGACGTACTTCTAGTATGACCTCACTTCTGGTTGAAAACCTAGATTTCCAAACCGGGAGTGACGCAACGAAATTTTTGAAAATTGTCTGCATGCCGTCATTTCCACTTTAAAAATTACGTGTGCAAACCGGACGTCACAATACAGAGAATATTTGTTATTTTTCGCGTGAGTTCAATGTCTCGTGAGTTGTTATTCGAAAATGTATTAATAAGTTGAAATAAGTGAGAAAGTTTATTAAGCCAAAAAAAATCTGACACATCTCAGTTGCGACTGATTTTTTTTTCATACAAATTTTTTTCGCGCGAAAATGCCCCGAATCTGTCGGGAAAAAATTACGAACCATTTGGACAAAAGTTTTGGAATTTTGTGGAATTAATTACCGCACAAAATTCCAGGAAACGTGGCCTCCAAATGAACACCATGCAAACAAAGTTCGATCGATCAATTTAAAAAAATGTCAATGTCGAAAAAAAAGTCACACTTGATGGTCCTCGTACGACGAGCGATCGTGGAGCGAACTCGGGATGCAAAGCGACGAACTCAACGATTCCATTATGATTTGTGTCAGGGAAGATCTAGACTAGCGTCGGAAGGCCATGCGGTGCTCTAGTTTCGTAATGGGAATCATCTCTCACACCCCACGGTCCCGTCGTCGTTGAGGGTGGCCGTCTGAAGGTCGCGCCGAGACCTGAATGAGCGAGCAGAGAGGAGCACGCTGCCGGCGAGGCGACGGTGGAGAGTTGAGCCTGAAGGAAGTTTGTAGGAGTTGAAGCGGGCGAGCGAGAAGGCGAACGGAATTACGTGGCTGCGATGCTCGCGATGCTGATGCGCCTGGAGGGAGCGAAAGCGAGACAAGGGAGGAGAAGACTTTCGACGCGAGCGAGAGTGAGAAAGGGAGCGGGGTACAATTCCCCTTATAATTAATGTGTAAGGGTAGGTCGTGGCTCTCACTTTCTCGTACTAGAGCTTCCTTCCACGTGCTTCCAGGGGTCTCGAGCCAGATCAGCTGATGCTCGACTAAAGGCTTCTACACCCGGGTCGTTCACCTTGACTTAGAGTTTCCGTTCATAATTCTCACCCCTCGCATTCCACTTCGCTCAACCCTTTACTATGCGGACATATATATATTTTGTTGTCTCGAGGCTGATGAACGTCTGGGGAAGGGCGGGGTAAAACGGAACGGAGAATCGGGATGCATCGATGGGGCAAAACGGAACGGAGAATCGGGATGCATCGATGGGGCAAAACGGGACGGAGAATCGGGATGCGTCGACGGGGCAAAATGGGACAGCCTAAAATGCGTTGGAAAATTGCGTTTTTAAAAATGTTTTTAAAGGGCCATTTTTCAATAATTTTCGGACGGTCCATTTTGCCCCATCGATGTAGGACGATTGCCTGTACCGTTTTGCCCCGCTCTTCCCTACCTTACCGACTGGGCTGTACAGCGAAATGAATGTGGAGTGCAACACACGAGTATTAAAAGAAAGACTTTGGCTGTTCCAATTCGAATAAATGTTTCTTTAGACGTACTTAAAAATCTTATCACGGTACTTGATAATTACTATCTATAAAAAAAAACTCAGGGATTCTGATTTGACCGGTGTCAGGGGAAGTACAGTTTACCACCAAATTGACATTTCTTGATATTTCCCACAATAAAAAATATAACCCCAATTCTTATACATTTATTTCACGTGAATTTAGATTTATATCCTTCATGCCCAAATACTAAAGATCAAACATAATCTGTGGACACTATTTTTGCAGAGTTACAGCCTTTACAGAAATTTTTACCTCCCCAGCTCAAAATTAAATTTCTCGACGCTTTAGACCATTTTAAGTACTCGGATCCTAAAATTTCGATATTAAAAAGAAATTCCTTTCTATATACACATACATATATATTTTTCTTTTTTTACGAAAACAGCTTCCTCGACGAGGAAGCAAAAAGGGGTGGGAGGAAGATGCTGGCTCGCCGGCAGCGGGGAGGGAGAGGTGGAGGGGGTTTGCACATCGGTAACAATGTCGGATAGAAATAAAGCTCGAGGAGGTGCAGGGTAGCGGGTAGTTCGTTCGTCGAGTCAGGCTGAGCTGTGGCATAGAGGGTGTGGTGTGCGACCGGGCACGACGTATACGAAAGGGCGGGAGAGGGTGAACGGAGGAAAATAGAAGGAATTCAGATCACGGGATGCCGCTGTGTGTGCTCTGCGAGGCACAGCACCGGGAGCTCAGAGAAGGGGTGGCCTGTCAGAGGGAGTGGGTGGATGTGAATCCCCGGGGGGGAGGGGGGAGGGGGTAAGGGGGGAGGGTTTTCGCCAGAAGGGAGAAAGAGTCTCCGGAACGAGAATGGAATCAATACGCGGTGCGGCGTGTGTGCTCTTCCTTGGCTCAGTCTCACATGCGTGTATGTACCGTACACACTGCTCTACATTATGTGTACATGGTAACCATGGCATGTATCCCTTTTTCGCGAGGCCGGCTCGTACTTAAATTCCTGGATGCAAATACACAGGTCGAAGTAATGCCGTTGCTTGCAAGAAGAACCGAAGAGATACAATTCGTGCGACGAATTCGACAATGATAAATATTTTAGCGGTGCATGTTTTTTTTTAGTAAGAATAATTGGGGGAGAGTTAAGTATCTAAATTCGGGGATGCAAATACAGAGATCGAGATTATATCATTGATTGTAAGAAGGAGCGAAGAAATGTATTTCGTGCAACTTTTTCGCGAGGCCGGCTCGTACTTAAATTTCAGAAGGCAAATACACAGGTCGAAGTAATGTCGTTGCTTGCAAGAAGAACCGAAGAGATGCAATACGTGCGAGGAATTCGACAATGATAAATATTTTAGCGGTGCATGTTTTTTTAATTTTTTTAGTAAAAATAATTAGGGGAGAGTTGGGTACTTAAGTTCAGGGATGCAAATACGCAGGTCGAAACTATGTAATTGTTTGTAAGAAGGGTTGAAGAACAGCATTTCGTGCAACGATTTTGGGACAACAATAAATATTTTACCGACAAGTGGGGCAAAGTGGGCTGTCCAAGCAATTCAGGGAGTTGCATCTATTTACACGTCGATTTACAGGTCAAGTAGGGAATATTATTTTTTTTTCATTGCGTATATAGAAACCCTGAACGAACGGATGAACGAATACCCGATGGATGAACGGGTGAAGAGGAGTAGAGGTGAAGAGTAAAGTTAAGAGAACAAAGGGGAAGCGAGGTGGTTATTTTATACGGCTGTGTACGAATAAATCGCTGCAGAACTCGTCGTCGATGAGACGAAATCCTCCTGCGAATTTCTCATGGAAATCCAAGAGGTGAGGATGGATAAGGTGCGAGTATAATGCTGCATTCGTAGGAGAAAATTCTTCGGAACATCCAAGCCAAAAAGAATCCCGAAAGGGTGATCGGGAGATCGCGTTTGCGAGGGTTTAGGTGGGAGTTGAGATCGAACGAAGTATCTCTGGTTCCTGGAAAAGGAGCTGAGAAACAATGCTTATCAATAATCGACTTAATATTATTTCTCTAATCCTCACAACACACACAGAAATTTAAAAAAGTCCTGTTCAGCCACGAATAAAAAATATTACTAGTTTCATCGGACATGCACCAAACATTTCCCCGATTGAAAACGCAGCATCCTCTCCACTATTAAAAAAAAATCAGCTCACCAGACATTTAGTCCCAAAAAGCGACACTCGTTAATATTGATGACATAGGAGAAAACCTAACTTCCGGTTTTAAAGTCTCACATTTCGACAGGACATCATAGAGAAGTTATCACATGCGGTTTCAAACCTGAGATTATCAACCGGAAGTACCGTCATAGGGGAAGGCGTCACTTCCGGTTAGAGAATCCCAATTTCCCACCGGAAGTGCAGTCACAGACGAAAGCGTTCAAACTTCCGGTTTGAAAAAAATCTCATTTGTTTTTTATAGCGACGACGCAATCGACTGTATTCCAATCGTCAGTTCACCGTCACAATCGACCATTAATTGTCTCTTTGAGCTCCACGCAAGAGAACACTCGGCACTGTCCCAGCGCGTCGTCGTCACAAAAAGATATCCCTCTCTCTATCCGCTGGAAGGAGACATCTTCGTGTTTTCACTCCGCGTGTATCCGCCATCTCGCATTGCCAATAAAAATGAAATACCCATCACGTATGATCGATTCGTCTGCGTTGGCGAGGCCAGGCAATTCTCTCTCATCCTCTTCCGCCCCCCCCCCACCCCACCCCCTCGCCCCCCTCGCGTCGCCCTAGCGCTCCTTCGTTTACCATCTTGCTCCCTCCCTCGCTTATGTCTTCGCTGTACCTGTCCTCCTCGGGATGGAACATGTAGCAGGATATAACCTCGTAGAGGGATGGCCGCGGATAGTGAAGGGGCGAGGTGAGTCTGACAGGATGGGGGAGCAACATTCTTTACTCTATCAATTGCTCCGCGGAGAGAGAGCTGCTCGTGCGCGCAACCCCGGAGTTATCGGGCTCGGGCACATGCGTGCACATACGTGCACATACGCACGTCTCGCCCGACACTGTCTGCGTGCGCTCTTCCCCCCCCCCCCCCCCCCCCCCCCCCCGTAGTTCTACTTCGCTCTAGTACTTTTCCTGTTCTTTTGTTTTGTTATTATTTACCCCGTCAAAATGCCCGCGGGCGGATGTGCCGCGCACGGGAAAGTTTCCGTTTGTACTTCTCACCGTCGTGCACCACATATTCATAAACTCTTCGCTTCCTCCGGAAGCTTCCTGACAATAATAATCAAAATAGTGGGAAAGCCATGATGCGAGTAAAGCGATCGATGTACGGGGATGCTCGAAATTGTCGATAATGCGACCCGAATCAAGGCGACTATTTTCCCAACGAGGCGACTGCGGAGACACGTTGAATGTTCGTGAATAGTTACTTGAGCTGTTGTCGGCTATAAAAACTATATTTTGAGACAAATACGATGTTCATTTTTTCAACGGCGAGGAACTCGGGATGTTGCATTCTTCTTGCAAAATTTAATAAATTATTTGTTTACTTTCTATTTAATTTCATATTTAATTTTTTTATGTAGAAAGAATCTTGGAACGCTCGAAGAGGATAACTGAAGGAGATTGGGGGTGATCTTTACCCCCCATCGATAATAATAACAGGGTAAAAGTGGTGAATACAGCCCATCATTGATTTACGCGCTGATCACGTTGGGCCAAATTCACGCCCTTTACCCAATAACACTACAAAACAATTATCGACACTATCGCAACGACGTGGAATTCTGGAAAACAATTGTCATATAATTCTTAGTAATTTTAGTTGTTCGTGCAAATGTTAGGACAATTGACTAAAGTACCGCAACACAAAGAGGTCGATATGCCTTTTCATACGCGTCTCGACGAATGGTGGATCATCTCGATTCCTTGATTTCCGATCAGATTGAAGTATACACCGCCCACGAGGAACGACGACATAGACAGGAAAAGAAAAAAAAAACTCCCCTCGGATGTCCTGCTGTTGCCACGACGAGTAGAATATACTACCACTACTATATGTAAATATATAGGTATACGGTGTGCGACAGGGTTGTCATGACGACCAAACCGAATTTCATAGGCAGCAAGCAGCAGCACAGTACACAAGGCTGTGCGGGGTATAAGGGTGAGCCTCGTTCTGCACACGTCTTTCGCTTCTGATTGGACGCTATTTCTTTTTTTCCCGATAAGCACGGCACATCACTCTATACATACCTACATCGAACCCTCTTTATGTGGATCGCGTGTGGGTGTCTCCTAGGCTAGCGTTGTCAGAGGGTTCCCAGAACGGAGGAAGAACTTCCTCGTTTTGGGGTCACATCTCTAAGCTCGATGCGCGACAGCACCCCTTGAGCTTCGAAATGCTTTCTCTCTTATGAGCGTTACATTGGATCAGTTTTTATATCTGCTTCGAGGGATTCGAGGTAATTGGCTGATGTTCGGTGATGTGTGATTTAAATTATCATTTTCATCGGTTCGATTGAGATGGTCAAAGGAGTTTGGAAAAGAATCTGCGATACTCGCACAATCGACTGATTTTCTGATCGAGGCGGAATTTCTATGGAACTGTAAATTTGTCTAATGAACCTTGTCGCAAACGACACTTTTATCTTCACTGAGTTGGTATTCTGTTACACCGTTCATCTCCCTGATAGACGATTTCAATACGGTCCCAGTTCGGGCCAGGTGGATTGTCTGATTCCTAACTGGGAACTGGTCAAGCAGCCTGGTCGGGACCGAATCTGCTCTGTAACGTTTCGATTTGGCCCTGAAAGACGTCTAATGTGAACCAAAAGAAGAAGCGGGACTGAAACGACCAACAGCACAGTATAGACGAAAAAGCAGTAAATTCTTCAGTTCCTGTTACAAGTGAAGGAATCGCCCTGAAACCTTCGAAGGGTACCTTTCTCCCGTCCCTTCCCAGGCTCCTACCCTAATCGGCGTAACTCGAAGTCCTGGAAGTCCTGGAAGTCCTGTTGAAATTCGGCCGCACATGTGGAGAGAGACCTGACGAGCTCTCGGTTCTTCCAGACGTTTAGAGGTCTCTTCCCGAATGTCTTCCGTCCACCATTACTCACTCCGTCAACGGGTATCGACGGAGAGCCGTATCGAGTTTCCCCTGTACGTAACTGTACGCGAATGCCTCGGCGGAGATGCCGCGCGTGTGTTTATTTGTCCGGAAGTCCGTTCATAAATCTGGCTGTTTTCGAGTCGTCTCAGTGAAAAGCAGCTTCGCGCCTGTGAAATATGATAATAAATACGTGGAAGTGGCATCGTGAAAGCCGAGCACGGAGAACAAACGTAAGAAGGTAAATCCCTGCGGAAGAGCCGAGGCGGAAGTTTCTTCTTCTTTTCAACTATGGCGGGCGGTACAGCGATCGGCACCTCGACAGCGATCGGCAGCGCACAGTCGCAGGCCGCCGAAAACACATTGAACGGAAGGAGAGAGGAGAACGGCGATAAATAGCGATTGGCTATTCTTTAACGTGTCAATAACTGTGCACTTCAAGCGAACTTTCTTCGCTACAACCACTCCACAATTTCTTGCGGTTCTTGTAGTTTCGCACAAGAAGCGAGACCGCCCCGGCAACCTTTTTACCGCACTCACGCGACCTCGCCGATATACCGGAAGGCTGAAGAAAGAACGAACTACGAGAAAATGGGAGGATGAGGCGAGTCAGCGAGGAACTGACTCCACGTGTGCCGGGGCTTCGCGAGTATACGATGTATACTCGCGAGAGTTTTCCGGGGAAAGTTTATAGATTACTCATGCGGATGCCGCTGCGGATTGCTCAGGATAGCGTAACTCTTCCAGCTTTTCAGTCCACTTACCAGCGTCGAGTTGCTCTCACTTATCAACCTCATCGTCGGATCAACATATTTAGCGGTTTTTGGACGTCTTGCGGTTGAATTTTGTCGCCGTCTCGAGTTATCGGCATACAATCTGCCGATTCTTTCCAATGTGCTCTGAAATTTTTGACGAAGTTGCGCATGCGCTGAGATATGTTACAGCATTCTCAGAACACTGTGGGGAGTTGCGGACAGTCAGTTAAATTTTGTTGAAATTTCGGGAATTATTTTATTTTGAACCCAGAAAAAAATTTATTTGGCGGCTACTGTTTATTTGGTTTAAGTAAAATATGTATTTGATTTTAATAAATATTTATTTAAATGAAATAAATATTTTACTTAAACCAAATAAACGGTGACCGTCAAATAATTTTTTTCTGGGTGTCTGTACGGATAATTTAACGAACGATTGAGCGAATTTGAGCGAATTTCGATTTAGAAATCATCATTGGAAAATTTGTCACATTTTAGTGACTGGACCACTACGTTTTCATGAAACCACCGAACGGCCAAAAAGTGAATCGAATTCATCACCGTTTTTATTCAGGCGTAAAAACGAAAAGTAATGTTATCATTATTCGAACTTCGTGGAACACTGATCCGTAAAACTTGTCAAGATGTGATTCACGAAGCTCGAAAAAGGGGCGATAATCGCCAAAATTGAACACGAATTCCTTGTTATTTTTACGGAACCCGAGAGTTGCGCGCGGTACATATCGGTCGTAAAAAAGATGGAGATTTCGGTGGAGGAGGACTCGAGTAGCGACTCACGATGGAATATTTTCTCGGGTGTGCATGCATGCACTAACGTCGAAGACGCAGAGGCATGTCGCATCGCCCTCCGGGCCTCGACAATGGTCTACTGATGAATGCTCGTATACATTTACATGGGAAATAACGTCGTCGCGTGAGAGACGATCGACGAGGAGCCAGGAGGCGAGAAGGAGAAGGGACGTGGCGAAGCTACCTCGTCCAACGAATTCCACGGCATCAGACGCCTTGGCTGGAATTTTTTTTTTTTTACAATTTCGTGGCGATCAAACGGCCGAGTGCAAGCAGCCCTAAAAGCCCGATCGCATAAATATACATACATAAAAATACACATGTGTATTCCGGATAGTAATTCAAGATTGATAATGGAATCCACTTACGTCAATAATGATCGTTTCTCTTGTTAGCGTATGGAGATTCGAACAAATCGTTATCGCACTCAGAAAAATATTGAATACCCAGAACTCAGGAAATGCATTCTGAACGCCTTTATATTATAAATTCATATATTTATACAAAATTGATATAAAAAAATATATATATTTATAATATAAAGTTATCTGGTATTAAATATGTCACTGATAAGGGCACCAAATTTTTTATTGTCTCATAACCGAACCTATTTACAGCGGTTTTTATTTATATATACATAGAAATACACATACGTATTCCGGATGGTAATTTGAGATTCACAATGGAATCCATTTAAGTCAATTATGATCTTTTCTCTTGATAGCGTATGGAGATTCAAGTAAGTCGTTATCAGACTCGGAAAAATATGGGATACCGAGAACTCAGGAAATGCAGACTGAACGCCATTGTCGCCACTTGTCGGAGTGAAATTTCTTTTTGGTAAGGTCCCGTCTGAGGGTGACTTGATTTAACATGAAGATAACTTTATATCGTAATTTTATGATATAAAGTTATGTTTAGCTTTATATTATAATTTTGTATTACAACGTTATTTAGTATTAAATATGTCAGTGTCGAAGAAACGAAAATATGTCTGTTTCCATAACCGAACGTCTTTAAAGCGCGTAAAGAGGAACAAAGAGTATTAAGCTTGAGATTCGAATGACGCCCGACGTGCCTTGGGGTAGTTCTCTTTAACTGAAGGTGCTCGCACATGGCTTGAAATAACGGAGACCGGGGCGGTGGCACAGTTTAAGCGCGCCCAACATTGCCCTGTATAACAGTTTATGAACCGGGCCGCGGATTCGCTGGCTGTACTCTGATAGTCGTATTCTGTGGTTCGCCAAATGTATCGGCGAACCCCTGCAGCTAACTGTACAAGGGTGGATTTATGTCCTGGAATTAATTAACCCACAGCCCTTTCGGTCATATAGGAGCTTCCATCTCAAGAGACTGCTTACAAACACAAAGCGTACAATTATAAGCTTCGATGTTAACTTTTTTATTTTATCAATTCTTAGACAATTAAAACTAAAATATTAATATTAAAAAATTAATAAAATAATAATATTACAAAATTATTAAGATGTTAATATTATAAATATTTTATTTTATTAACATCTCAATGTGACAATATGTGCGATGAAGATTCCATGAATTTCAAATTATTTTGACAATCTCAACGGGTGATATGGCAGTATAATTTTTTTCTGAAGTGCGCACGACTGTCGTAAATTACCGAATTTAACTTGCGAATCACTAGTTCCTCCCATTGGCGCACCGCTTATGTATTTTCTAAACAGCCTCAAAACGGAAGTGAAGCTCGTGGGACAAGCCAAAACGTTTCAGGACCTACAAGCCATGCCCAGCTACTTACGCATTTAAATCGAGCACACGGCGTGGCTTTAATCAATTTTTCATCAGATAGTGATTAGAGATAACGCTGCGCCCAACGACCTATCTCAGCGCTTCTTTACCGCCTCCCCCCCTCCCCCTCCCCCTCCCCCCCCCCTTTTTTTTTTTTTTTTTTTTAACGTTCTATCTAACTGTCCCGTCCACATTTACCTGTGGGCATAGCGACGCGATACACAAACGTGTTAATTAAGTATCCATGACGCACCCTTCGCGCAGAGATCAACGAGATCGAAATATAATACCGTGAGGTGTATACTTGGCGTATTATATCAACTGTAGATGCTTATCGGCGAGGGAGGCGCGCCGTCACCCGGGAAAACATGGGGCATGTGACTCACCATCGCTTCCATACCTTTCGCATTGCCTCGTTTCTTTCCCCGGTATAATAAATTTAGTTTTTTTAAATCCAATTATAGAATTTCTGTGACACTTGGCATGAAAAAAAATGAATAAAAATGATATTAATACACGGAAATTAGTGCGTCGACGTTGCGGGAGCGGATAAAGGCTTGTAGCTGCGGAGCATGTAGCGGCCGAATTAATTTTCCCCTCAGATGGTGAGCGACTGTTGCGTCCGCTAGGTTCGTTACCAGTTAACAAAAGCTGCTTCGCGTTCTTCTCTGCGCGAGCAGGTTCGGGAGAACCGGAGACGAATGCTGAGTGCATTATGTCTTATGCACTAGCTGCGATACAGACCGTTAAAAATGAAAACGAGAGACGTTGAAAAAATTTATTAAAATTGTCGCGTAATCGTAACGCAAATTTGCATAGGGGTTGACTTTTCTTGATTATTGTTATTATATATATTTGTGTAAAGACTGCATGCCGTACGGCGGTGCGAGCAGTTGCGAGGAACATCGATTCAATTATGAGTCCGATCGGAGAAAGGTGTGTGCGAGCGTCTTTTGAAATTCTTTCCATGGTCGCAAGAGGACCCAGCGGGGCTACCGACCCCGTGGTGCGGTGCGTACGCCCAACGAACTGTCGCTATAATTTGCATACGCTGGAAGTGCCGAGGACTGCCGAAAGTTTCGCGGGTTAGGCGGATTTTCTAGCGCACCGTGGCCGAAGGCAAATTGAGAGACTGCCGAGAGGCTCTTGGGACGCCCTTTCTTATTTTAATGCACGAGTACACAATATAATGCGCGGGACAGAAATATATAAAAAGTATATTTTATAAAAATAATATATTAAAAATATATTTGATGGAAATAATATATTTAAAATATATTTTGTAAAAGTATCTATTTAAATAATGTTTTATAAAAATATAGTTGTTAAATGCGGTGACCGATGAGAAAATGTATTTCTTTAACACGCTGCGGCTTCGGAACGGTCTAATTTCGGGGTCCTCTTCTTTGGTTTTTAATTAAGAAATTAGACCGCTCCGATGTCACAAAGAAATAAATTTTATAAAATGTCTGTTTAAAATATATTTTATAAAAATGTATATTTACAATATTTATAGTTAACGACGCGACGATGCGCCGTTGCGCCTGTTGCGGAAATCATATGGTCGGGAATTATACATCGGTCGATAACTGCGACCAAAGCAAAGCCATCTGTGGGTATCGCTTGTAAGGTCGTATGAAAGTGCGGAGGGTCCCGTTTATTCTTGTGGTAATATTCCACGAGAGTTTGTTCGTCATGCGCAAAGCCTTTGCTGCTAGAAAGGATTATTCGTACTGTTTAGGCTTCGTCATTCTTTCTCAAGTTTTGACTTTCTATGTTAAAGTATAGGCATTTTTTTATTTGTATGTATTATTTGCCTATTTTCCGGAAGAACAGGAGATTGTTAAGATACCAGACTGTAATCGCCAAGACGGGAAAGATCCTTTTGAAAGAGCGGAACCATCGAATGATCGTACGAGCCAACCTATCTGTTGCCAAACAGAATATAGCAATGCGCAGGCGCGCCTGCCGAACGGCAACCTTATTTGCACAGCGGTGAAAAGGTAAATGGATCAAAGGGGCGGTCTTTCGAAAATCGGGTTACCAGACGACCGAACCGTCAGAATAAGTGACGAATTGTTTAAATAACGAACGAATCATCAAAATAATGAACAAATCATTAAAATAATGAACGATTCATCAAAATAATGAATGAATCATTAAAATAATGAACGAATCATCAAAATAATGAACGAATCATCAAAATAATGAACGAATCATTAAAATAATGAACGCTTCATCAAAATAATGAAGGCATCATTAAAATAACTAACGAATCCTCAAAATAACAATCGAATTGTCGAAATAACGAACGAAACCTCAAAGTAACGAACGAGTCGTCGAAACAACGAACGAATCATCGGATCAACGATCAACAAATTCCACAAACGATACATGTAATCGGAAAATAAAATACCCAACGGAGGAGTGTAGAAATAGAAAGAAAAATTGCCTCCGAGCAACGGAAACTCCGGTCTATCTCAATCTCCCCTTCATCGCCGATTGAATTCGGTTGGAAGTTGTTGTTGCCGAGGGTTGGAGCCTGGGGTGCACGGGGTTTAAAAACACAGGTTCGCCGTGAGATCGGGAGCGCGCCAGTGCACAACTCGGTTAGCCTCTGGTCCCGAGAAATTCCAACTCTTAGTCGCATTCTCTCGCCACACCGACGGCCACCCCCGATCCGCTATCTCTGCGTGCATACACCTATACACTCGCATCTCGAGTCTCGTCTATCTGGTCGGATGGATGGATCGTGGATGAATGCCGCGCAGGTTGGAGGGGATGTTAAATCGTGCGGTAAATTCGCGTGCACTTCGCTCTATCGGGAATGGCGAGCGAGAGGGACACGTAAAGGGAAAGCGAGGCACGGAAGAGGGAGACGGTGCGGGTAATACATCGCGTCGTCGTTTTCCTAGTCGTACAGAGCCGAGGAATAGAGACGCAGCAGAAGCAGAAGAAGCAGCGTAAGTGCTGGCGGAGGAGAGCATTGGAATGGGGTTGAACGGAAACTGCGCGCGGGGAGGCTAGTCTGATCAGTTTATAAGCGCACATTGAGTTATTGGTAGCTCATCTGCCTCATCGATATCCGGCTGGATGGCTCCGGCTTCGAATTCGTATTCGAGGTTCCCTACTTTTTTTTTCTCTCCTTTCTCTCTCGATCCATCTGCAGACCTCACTTTTCGAGACCCGAAGGTCAGAATGGTGAAGCAAAAAAAAAGCTTGACAACGAATCGCTGAAGATTTTCAAAAGATTTCTAAGATCGAGTATTTATCATAGAAATTAAAAACTTTAAACAAAATGATAAGACTTAAAAAAAAGAATTATTCGTAGCTCATCTGCCTCGTCGATATCCGGCTTCGAATTCGTATTCGAGGTTCCCGACTTTTTTTTCTCTCCTTTCTCTCTCGATCCATCTGCAGACCTCACTTTTCGAGGTGAGGTCTGCAGGATGGTGATGCATAAAAAAAAGCTTCAGCGAAGAGTCGATGAAGAAGATTTTTTTTAAACTTCTAGGATCGAGCATTTATTATAGAAGTTAAAAACTTTCAATAAAATGATAAAACAATAAATAGTATGATTTCCGTTATGACGTCACTTCCGGTCGGGAAATCAGATTATTAAACCTGAAGTGATGTTATGAAAAATTTATAGAATATTTCTTAAATTCTAAAAAAATTAAATTAAAAAAAAATGTCGGCCGCTCCACGAGAGCCGCCGACATAAACTTAAAAAAAAACCTCTTACGCTGAGCGCTCGCGTGGAGTACGAGACGAAGAAAACGAATCGATATCGTCCAGGCTCCGACAGTTACAAGTGTCACAATAAAGCTTTTCGGTTTCGAAACAGAAATGATAATTCGATTTGCATCCATTTGCCGGATTGAAAGAATTTGTCGGTAAATGGGTTTCGCTCGTAGGAAAAACAGCGGAAAAACGCTAGCGTCTGGTGCAAAACGTATCGATACACGAGGGGGTGGTTGGGACACACGTATATACGTATTTGTGTGAATTATACATAAATGCGATATACACGTAGCAATACGAAAGGATGGTAAGTCAGACTGTAGATGCTTGGTTTTTTTGTTCCCTTGCCGTGGTTGTAACTTCGTATTACCGAACCGGAGGATGTCGAAGCCCAACGAAAGGGTGCATTAGAAGATTGTGTCCGACATTTGTTTACGAGGAGCAAAAACTCCCCCGTCTATTCCTCTTCGACTACGCGACTACTGTATGTCGCGAAAAGGACCGAGGAAAGGGTGGGCTGCTTCTCCGGACCTTTGTGTCTCGTCGTGCTAAGCGCTTCGTCCTTTTCGCTTCTTTTTTATCCCCTCAACCGCGTCTCATATATTACACTACTTTGTCAATTTTATCTTTTTTCAAGACACAAAAGTGAGCAACGTTGCTCCAACGAAATTATTGACGGCTCTCATGTTTTGTAGAAAGTTGCTTTCCTTGCGAGCCGATAATATAATGTAATGTAATATAGTAATCTAATAATATAACTATATTTATAACAATTATAACTATATATTATATATAATAATAATAATAATATAAAATAATAGAATAATTTATTTGTATTGTTTTGACGGAAAATAAACTATTTGAGAAAAGTGACATCTGTCAATGATATCATTAGATCAACGTTGCTAACTTCCATGTCATCTTTTTTCGGGGTTTCCGTGGACCAAGCTTGCTGCTCCACGGGCCCGGCTCCTATAAACATTTCGTTTAACGGAAGAACCGGTATAGAATAAAAAGAAAGATTGCACAAAAAAAATTGAATCCTCTGACCGGAAAGAGCGATCTTAGAAAATCTTGACTCGGGCCGATATTTAAAGTGGTGTTTAAAAAAAAATCACGAATCAATTATTCACAATACTGTGCAATAATCCGATCACCGATCAATCACTTATATGTATAATAAACGGGCAATTGGGCACTGCCGTTTATTCTTAAAATATTTATAAATAAATTAATAATAACGTCCCGTGAGAAAATTAGAAAAATTCTTAAGATGTAAATTAAAAATTGAAAACAAATAGAGTAAAATTATAATAATTCTTGCAGACCCCCAATTAATCCACCGGACATGGGGGCGTTATTGATGCCGCCATAAAGTGCAATTTGCCAGCTGCCGATGCACTCGGAAGTGCAACCGGTTGAATTAGCGCCGGCGACGCGAGGAAGTGCGAATAGCTGCGGGATAGACGAAAAAATTATCGATTTCGATAAGGTTAATTTGTGCATCGACCTGCTGCCCGACGGACCCAAACGTGTGAGCGATATATTTCTTCCTTATGGAGGATACTATTTTTTTTTGTTTTTTCTTTTTTCAAATTTCTAATTAACGCTTAACGATCCGGCGTCCGAGTCGGAGGCCCCGAATTGCAACGGATGGCCCATCCGTGCAGCGTATCGGATCTGCGCCGATGCACAAGCAACTAGTCTTGCACTATTAGATTATAGGCGCGGTTAGAGCGATCGGACTTGGTTGCAATAATTGCCAATTTCCAGGGGTCCCGGCCAATAATAGCGTGGCTGGTGCCGGCAACTCCTGCTGTTCCCCCAAGGAACCTTCCTTACCCCCGAGTTCCACGTGTTACACTATACCGCTATTATATACACTGCGAACCGTCGAACCTGCCGCACAGTCATCCGGGGTATGTCGACCTCTCTCCGGGTCGTCGGGTACGTTTTTTTTCCCGGTCTATTTCCAGGCTGTTCAACGGTGCGACTTTCTAGCTGCTGCATCGTTTATCATCGTTAATTAGCCTCTCGGCGTGTCGCAGTCTAATCGGGAATTATTGGAATCACGATAATCCAGAAGCAAAGCCGGCGGACTTTGATACACCGAGAGGGAATGGAATTGAATTGCTCTTTACGCGTTTTAATCGCACCAACGGAAACGTGAAACACGGATAAGGTAAATAGTATTCCATTTACCTTATCCGTGTTTCCTTAGGGCGGATTCCACTTCGAGAAAAAAAATAAGCATCTGTACACTGAACAAAAAATTTGCTTGTGGGCTGCCAAAGAATTTTTTTTTATTTCAATTTTACTTTCAATTCTTACAATTCCATGTGACATTAAAACAAAGACGGCAAAACTGTCAAGATGACGTGTTATCGTTTGAATCCCGTATGGAATTGTATGAATTGAAATAATAATTTTTTTCTTTGGCAACCAGCAAATGAATTTTACTTGGGTCATTGATATTTTTTTCAAAGTACAGCGATACAGTTAAATTCCAAAAATGTACGTAGCGACATAAGATTACCTTAATTTATATAATGTTCTCTACCGTGGAAATTTAGTTGAAAATTATTTCCAACTTTTTGAATATATTTTTTTATTCGTCTTAAATGTATTTGGAAAATCATTTTTTGAAAACGTCTTGATTATTTTTTTAGAAAACATGAATATTCTATTGTTACCGCGAAATACAAGAGAAACAATTGACCTGTTATCTAATAAGTGGCCGATCATTACGAATAGATTATTATAATTATCAAACAAATTACTCACCGAGGCGACGAGATATTTTCGTATCCCCTCAGATTCCTGTGCTCCTGTAGGTGTCGAAAAATGCCTTCGAGCTCGTCGAGCTGTTCATTCCTAGCGGCGACCGCCTCCTTCAAAATCTGCCAAGCAAATCAAAGAAACATCTCAGTTTGCGAATCACAGTATGGAAGCTGGTAATAATAAATAATAAATAATAAATAATAAATAATAAATAATAAATAATAAATAATAAATAATAAATAATAAATAATAAATAATAAATAATAAATAATAAATAATAAATAATAAATAATAAATAATAAATAATAAACGAGAAAAGTAGTTTAAAAAAATCGAGTGCGCCACCGATCAACGCCAAAAAAAAAAAAAGGCTCCCCTATAACGGGTTATTGCTCGGACGAGTGGCTCGTTGACTGGGCGAGCACGTCGGAAGCGGTTTCCACGTGTAATATTATCGAGTTATTGGCGACGGGTTGAAGAGCGAGAGAGGACGGCGAGATAGCCGAGAAGCTGGAGATAGAGCTTGTCGGATCACCGGCGGGATGAAAGAAAGGACGAGGCTCGATCGAGAGATAGAGGCTAGTGGATGGAGGACCGATCGATGAATACCGCTCGTACGGGAAACGGGACGAAAAAAAGCTTATGTACTGTGGTAAAGTCAGAGACGAGTACAGAGTCATCTTGGTCGTGCATCGCGCAAGGACAATATATCGGCGGGATTACTGCATGTCGAGAAGAGTTGATGGAGCAATATAATGCGGGAGATATGCGATAGACATAGAGTCAGGGAGGACTCAGCCAATGCTAATAATCCCCATTGTTGGGCATCTCGTGCCGCGGCAGCGATCCAAGCACTCGGCTAGAACGTTCGTAGCCTCGTCATCGTCGATTGTATGGAAAGTGCACGAGAAACATTTCCAAGTATTCTGGTTGTTAGTTGAAACGCATAGATGGATCGTCAGACAGCTGGACAGTTTTTTTCTAAATTTTTTATTCCATGATAAACCGAGCACAAATAATAATTTTTTTTACCATATATTTCTGTTCTGTCATTTTTCGATTGCTGTTTGTTTATCAGTGCGGTCCAGAAATACGATTATTTTCCGAAGAGGCTTCGACGTTTGTATGCTGAATATAGTTTCAACTTTGTTCGTCAATGGTTTTTAGAACTCTGTCTTACATGGGAAAAAAGTAATTAAAAAAAATGGTGAGAAGGAATCCAAAATTCCACATCTAAGCTAAAGTAATAAACAGCATTGATGAACACAATCAAAAGTCAATTTCAAATCCACATTTTATGTATTGAAGTCACACAGCAAATTTCATTGCGATCCAAAGTCTTTTCGAAAAGTTGTTGCTTTTTTGCATTCCAGGACTTGTAAAACATGTTTTTCCCTAGAAACGTTAGGGTATCGAATTAAAATAAACGCAGGTTCACGCCTCGTTACGAGAATGATGTGTAGATTGTGCTAATCACTTTTAGTCTCATTTCGCCTTCGTCCCGGCATTCTGGTGCGTGTTCGATCAACGCAACCATGACGTGCGGCGGCTATGCTATTAGGCCAATATAAGCATTAGTGCGAGCCCTCGCAGCTCACAATTTCCTGCTGTGCGAAGGGTTTGCCCGATAATTATTTCGCGAAGCATCGGAGAGAAGAAAATAGGAAAACAGGACCCTACGAGCGGGTGAGCGAAAAGGCCATCGATCTTGTGCGGCTTAGAGGTGTCTCGTGTCACTTCAGATTGCCCGTGATCAAGCTGTTTCGATGAGGCAGTAAAAAACAGTGGAGTGAGAAAAGTTGAGAAAATTGAGCTGTTGCAGATAAACAACGGAAAAGTGATCAATTCCGGAAGTACGATGACGTCGGTACACTTCCCCGCAATTGAAATTCTGCCAGCCCTAATCAAAACCAGTCCCTGAATGTCCATCCAGTTTGAGACTTATTTTGCAGTTGGGATTATAAAGACATAGGCGCATATTCTTATTCACATTGGTTCTGGATCATTCAAGTATGTTACATATGGCTTGGTGATTACATGAATGTATGGTAACATTATTAGCTAACGAGCCATCGACCTTGGTCCTTCAGCTCATCATTCAAATGATTTGTCGCCATATTGTTGAATTGGATGCCTAGGAACGCGACTCAGAAATTTGCTCACCATGAATCTTTGAAACACCATCAATAAAAACTTGCGATAGTAAATGAATATTTACCATGCCAATTTCGATCTATGGGGTTTTTGCAGTTCATCGATCCCCAACCAGAAATCCATGGTGTATTCTTCTGGCTGTGTTGTTCCAGATAAATAAAGGAAAAGTGATCAATTCCGAAATTAGGAAGACGTCAATGCACTTCCTCACAATTGAAATTCCGCCAGCTCTGATCAAAACCAGACCTACAATATCCATCCAATTTGTAACTTATCTGCAGTTGGGATTATGAAGACATCGGCTTATATTCTTCATCGTTGACAGAGCATTTCACAAAAATGATTTGGCGTTGTATTATCGAATCGGCTATGAATCCATCTGCCTAGGAACGTGAGCTAGAAGCCTGCGTACCATGATTCTTAGCAAACCCATCAATCCAAAATTGCCATGGTAAATAAATATTTACCATGGCAATTTTGAATCAACGGGATTTTTGTCGTTCATCGATCAACCACCAGATATCCATGAATTTCCATCACCGCGTTGACTTTCCATGCGAATGGTGTCTTCTTCTGGCCGTCACGGTAACTTGTCCACGAATGGAATCGCCGTCAAATGTCATAGTGACATTTCAAAATGAGTTCTTCTCGTCCTCGCCTTTGTCCGTTTCTTCGGAATCTGCGGAGACTGCAAGGTCTCCGCGGCAAGCACGATATCTGTTTAATTGCATCGGCTCGTTCCCCCGTCGCAGAATCGTTCCTCATTATTCAACGGACCGACGGCGGTGCGCGCGGTTGGATCGGTAATATTTATAAAAGATTATGTAATGCAACGAAACGCCCGAGGTAAGTCGGAGGCGTCAACGTCATCGTCACGATCGCTGTGGCTACGCGAGAGGCAGAAACTCCCGGTGCACCTGGTAGCAGCACCGATGATTTTATCACGAATGCCGATCTCTCTCGATCGCCTGTTGGCGTGGACTCCGCTGGATCTGAAAACTCGTGCGGATAATACCGCTGGAAAAACGTCAATTGCCCATCACTCAGTGCCTCGCGTTTTCTGTCCGTTCGTTCAATAAATAATATACGATAATTCGCAGGCAGGTACTTCATAATCGAAGGCCGATCTTGGCTTACATATCTGACACACCGATGAGGCGAGTGTGGCGTACGCTTGAGGCGTCGAGGAATTCCTTCCTCCTGAGAGCCAACCTTGACTCGGTAAGTAACAAAAACTGCAATGACTCTTTTTCACGGGTGCCGACGACTTCCGGTTGGAAGCAAATTCTTACATGAACCGGACATCGGTGCAGCTTCGTGTGGGAATTTGCATTTGAACGATAATAGTCGCACCCAGAAAAATTATTTATTTGACGGGCGGCCCCAAAATAAATATGTATTTGATAAACATAAATATTTATTTGATAAACATAAATATTTATTTGATAAAAATAAATATTTATTTGATAAAAATAAATATTTATTTAAGCGAATAAATAAAATGATTGCGGATACCCGTCAGAAAAATAATTATTCTGGATGCGGCATGGTAAAAAAATTGATTACAGTTTTCATTACCGACCGTGTTATCGCATGTGCTCTTAATTATTGGTCGTGTGACGATGATTATGCTTGTACCCAACGTGGATTACGTTTGACTCATCAGGGGCGTGTTCCTGAGTTATTATGTTATTATTTTCTTCAAACGGGTGTCAGATTCCCGAGGAAAAGCGTGTTGGCTATATTGGCATCCGTCGTTCGTCCGTAGGAAGGCGTTTATAGGTGTCCTGAGTCCAACGGATGCGAACATATCGGACGTGATAAATATGCTGCCGCTTCTGTTGCTACTCGGTATTCTTGACTAAGCAGGACATGAATAATTAATAATCATGAAACGGTACGCGTTAACAATGTAGAATAATATATATAGGATGTGCCGAGTGTGCTCGGACTGCCTGATCGTGTATGCTTCGTGTAAATACATACGCCGAGTCGCATTGAAGCGCCCATCTAACTTGGGTCCAATTTTGGACCCGAAATTCAAAATAATTGAAATTTGTGATAAGGTAAATATTTGAAATTTGTGATTATAACTATAATCGGCCCCGGGAGTTATTACAAAATTTTATTGGGATTTATTTCTCACTTTGAATCTTTATATATGCATTTTTTTAATTTCATTTATTTTACTTTTGCCGAAGTACCTTTTTCATTCAGTAATTATTTCGCAGTCGGTGATTTTTATTTTCTTATTTTGTAGTCTTCTTATTAATTACTTGGCCGCTGGTGCTGTTACCGATCGGTCCGTACACGGTCGATGATTAGCTTTTCGATACGACGAGAATGACTCGGGCATAACGAGCGGCATCATGAATCAATAAGCAGGTGCCGTCATTAACAAGCCACAAGGTGCGCTCGCTGAGACCATCGCGTTTCCTCGTGCTACGCTTTCCTGGCGATTGTCTAGATGCGCGAGGTACAAAATTGTTATGAATTTCTAGACAGTATGTAATTTTTATTACGAGTGTGGCAACTGTCGTTATTTTATATTTTATATTTTATATTTTATATTTTATATTTTATATTTTATATTTTATATTTTATATTTTAATTTTATATTTTATATTTTATATTTTATATTTTATATTTTATATTTTATATTTTATATTTTATATTTTATATTTTATATTTTATATTTTATATTTTATTAGGGCCCTTCGCCAATGCTTCGTCCGATTCCCTATCGCATCCCTATTCAGATCGTCCGGCATTAACGAATGACACGGTGACGTAAACAAACCGTCCAGGCGATATCGTCGAACATCCTGGAAGCTTGTAACAGTCGAGCCATCGTTTTCCCGTCCTTAATGGTCTACACATACCATTAACCACGATAATTTAAACGTTTCCATTCGACACTGTTAAACATGCGCGATAGTCTTACGATTGAATCGAGATACGTGGATCACATCTCGAGAGGCGCAACACTGTCTCGTTAAACTCGTTCAACGCAATAAACGCCGTACGTTTCGCGACGGACGATGTGGGTCTCGTCGTTTTTCCATTACTTTATTTTCCTCCGTCTCGTAAAGTCATCATTGCAGTACATTGCGTGCCGAACCGATGATCATTCATTCGTCACGTATGAAATAATAGAAGATCGTGCGGAGAATCGATTAGGTTGATTTGTGGACGGTATTGCATACGCGGAAGAAAATAGTCCGGTGTGTGTCGCAATTAATGTACTCGCGGAGACTTGGTAAATCAATTTTCCCGCGCACACGGCACGAACCTTTAATTTTTCGATTTCTTGATCGGAGAGTCGTAATAGTACACTGTGCGTGCGCCTCTCTCGAGTTCGAGAAATAAATGGCTTACTCAACGCATGGGAACGTCCGTTATCTCGTGCGAGGCTTCGCTAAAGGGTGCGAGACCATTAAAGAGCCATTAATGATTTGGTATTCGGGCATGCTTCAGGATTCGTAACACCCGACTGAAAGAGGAAGAGGCCGGGACGTTTAACTTTCTGCAATTGCCGGTGCTGAGAGGAACATATTGAATTCCAGATTCTTATGTATACTTTAGAAAGTTGTCTGTTTGTTTGTCCCAATTTTCAAGAATTTGGGTGGTCCCCAAGGGGACCCTTTCCCACCCCAATTATTTTACGTTTCTCGAGGGGTTTCCTTACCAGGCCCTAATAGGGTAAAAGTGGGGAATATGGCCCGGTCCATACATATATCATTGATTTACGTGTTAAGGTAGTACTAGCGTAATGACTGACGCCGCCTAAGTTTGAGAGGAATAAAAGAGAATTACAAGCACTTCTCGATCGGATAAAAATCTGAAAAATCAAGCATATGGAAGATGCTGATAAGATTGTTCGTCCATAACAATGATCCCAAAATGTTATTCGTTTCCTTTATATTAAAATTTGTTTAAAATCGTAATTTTCAAGTATTAGGTAAAATTCTGAAAAAATTCATACGTATTCAGAAAAATTAAC
>JAPYZD010006791.1:5666-25933 GCA_030522725.1 Ichneumoninae sp. B BG-2022a | reverse complement strand
TGTTTTTTTTTTTTTTTTTTTTTTTTTTCGTGACCGATTGTTCGAGGATGCAACGTGAGAATAGTGTTTGACTTTATTGTTAAAATAAACAATGTTAAGATAAAACAAATGAATCTATACAGCACGAGATTAAAGTTCAAAGAGAGTAATTATTTATATATATATATATATATATATATATATATATATATTGATATGCGTGTCTCCGATATTATCACACCCGTAGCTTCGCCGATGCCTCCTATAGATACAATTAGAAGACAAGAAATTCGTATCTGTCGCTTTGCATGGAAATCTTGAAATATCTCGAAAAAAAAAAAAAAAAAAACAAAAAAAAAAAAAAAAAAAAAAAAAAAAAAAAAAAAAAAAAAAAACTCGAATGTCGTTTTACCCTCGTCTCGTTATCACAATTGACTGACAATTTTATAATTTTTTTAGGTACAATCCCCTAGACCCGCTAGGGCCGGCTTATCTGACGGTAAAATTAGGGGACGATTACTTTCGTATGCCAAAGTCTCTGAGCTTCTTCATGATGAAGCAGCCGCCGCCGGACGAGGAAGCTGGTGAGGAGCCGGTCGTCGACGAGCAGTGCGATCGAGCAACGAAGAACGAAGAACCTATGGACATGGAGGAGGATGACTGTGCCGAGGAAAAGATAACGAGGAAGAGAGCACTGAAGCGCGAAAAAATTACGAAAAAATCTCGAGTCCGGACGATCGAGAAGAGGAGTCCGAGGCCGACGACGGAGGAGTCGTATTCTTCGGTGAGCGACGCTTGTGACGACGAGTTCGACGACCTCGACGACGTTCCACTGGATTTCAGGCAGTACAAGGCGCGACTCGGGGGATCGAAGAAGTCTCTCACCTGCGAGATATGCTATCTGATATTCGATCGGAAGAGCAAACTCACGAGTCACATGTACAAGCACAGCGACTCCCGTCCGCACATATGCACGATATGTTCAAAGGGTTTCAAGACCGGAGCCTATCTCGCCAGGCACATGGAGATACACGATGACACCGTCCAGGAGCACGCCTGCGGCCTGTGTGACTTCAAGGCTCGCACGAAACCCTATCTTAAGATCCATCACATAAGAAAACACACCGACGACTACAACTTCAAGTGCAAGGAGTGCGGCAAGAGATTCAAGGTCCAATCTGACTACACGACGCACATGAAGGATCACGATACCGAGTCGTGCGTATGCGACATATGCGGCACCTCTTATCCCAGCAAGAGTTCTCTGTACTTTCACAAACATTACAAACACAAAACGAAGATAAAGGAGTTCGAGTGCACGATATGCAAGAAACGCTTCAAGAGCCAGAAGAATCTCAACACTCACTCGGAGCTTCACAAGATGAAGTACGTCTGCGAACAGTGCGGAATGGAGTTTAAGTCCAAGTATGGACTTACGAAACACCTGCGAACGCACTCCGGCGAGAAATCCTATCTCTGTGCCATTTGCGGGAAGACTTTCGGCTGTCTGAGCTCCCAGAAAATTCATCTGCTCACCCACGTCGGTGAACGTCCGTACGTTTGTGACATCTGCGGTCAGAGCTTCACTCAGAGATCGCCGATGATGCTCCATCGGAGGAAACATCCGGGGATGCATCCTCCACCCCCTCCTATCAAGATAACCAACCTGCTTCACGGTGTCCAAGACAAAATAATCGTGAACAAGAGCAACAAGAGTGATTCGAAGAATTAACGAAGAACATTTTTTTTTTTTTTCATGATGTAGACTTTTTTTTATTTTCTTTTTTTAATACAATTAATCTATTGAAAAGTCATCGGCGAAAAGGCATGCCGAGAAGATGAATACTGTGTCGCGAGCTCTATGAGCCGAAAAAAAAAATAATGGTGGATATTTTTACTACTGGCACTCAAGTGCCCGACAGACTCCCGAATTGATTTTACATATAGTTTGAAGTGATTATATCTATATTCAACCCGCAAGCGTATTTGTAATAGATTGAAGAGAATAAAAAAAAGGATATGTTTTTGTATATATTTATCATGTGACTGTCGATTGATTACTGTACGGATGATGCGACGATGCAGGATGCGAGTGAAAAAAAAATTCAAGAAAAAACTATCTGGTGCATGCAGCATTGGGGAATCTTGGTCGCAGCTCCCGTACTGAAAGAAAATCATCTGATAAACTTACAAAGGTACAAATCTACGACATCGTCGATTAAACATGTATCACAAGATATCACTAACACCGACTCGTGATTTCCAGGGTTACAGGAGAAGAATATTCGAGGGTTTACACGAAGAGGGAGTTCCGGTCAAGCGAAGCCAAGGAAGAGGACAAGAAAATGCCTAACCGGAAGTCGGTACGACGATGCAGAAAAATAGAAATGACAAACTAGAAAGTTACCATGGGCATTAAAACGAAGAATCTGAAAATGTGCGAGTGTTCAGTTTTCGGATTTTTTTTTGTTCTATCTCACGAGTTAAAAAAAGCAGAGTGAAAAACGACTGTTAAAGTTCCGCATCTCGCTATCTTACAGACACCGACACATCGAAATATTTCCGTGATTACAAAAACGAAGATTGACCGAGCGCCCGAGAGTTTTTTTTTTACAATTTTTTCTCGTAGGTGCTCGGCGATACCCGGCATATCTATAACGTATACTAATCTGCGACATAAACTTTGTTCTGACTGAATGTAAAGGGAAAAAAAAATTGATATTTTTTTCATGCAAGTTCTAAACATTTTCCGGGTTCCATAAATTTTCAGGTATGGACATACTTTATCACGCCCCCCGATAAATTTAACTTAATGAATTAATAAGCTCATACGAATAACTCGTTGCAACGGATTTTTATTAACGCTTGTTCGTTAATTTCTAGGCGCACACGGTTATCCTATTGTGACAAAAGGAAGAGCGGCGGAGGTGCGAAGAGTGTACCAGAAAAAAAGAAGAAAAGTGACGAGAAGAGAAGATCGACTGCCGAAGTGCTGGATCGGAAGAGCGACGTCGCTGCGACGTCCTCGGAACCGCCCTCCAAGCTGAAATCCGTACGGCCCAGACGGAAGGCAGACATCTCCATGGACGAGAAAGTACCACCGAAGAAGAGGCGATCGAGCCGAAGAAAAATAGTCGCGAGGTCGCCGATGAAGAAATACCTCGAGTCCAGCACCGAATCCGAGGATTCCGTGGACGAAAGTTCTCACGACTGCTGGTCGGTTTCCGATGAGGGGCCCTCGAAACCTGTGAAAATCGAAGCAGTGAAAAATTCGAAGATGGACGAAAGTTCGCACGATTATTGGCAAGACTCCGACGAGGATAATCGAAAGTCGATGGAAAGAAAGCCGGAGAAGGGCTACAATTGCCCAACTTGCGAAACCCATTTTACCTTGCGCCGTGACTACAACAAGCACATGGCGAAGCACAACAATCTGAGGCCTTACGAGTGTCACGAATGTAAGAAGAAATTCAAATACAACGTTGGCCTGAAGAAACACATGGAATCCCAGCACAGTGAGAACGCCCCAAATTTCACCTGCGACATGTGCGAATTCACAACGAAACAGTCACACTATCTTCAGGAGCATTTCACGAGAAAACACACGGAGGAGTACAAGTACCAGTGCAGCATATGCGGCAAGAATTTTAAGGCCGAACGGGACTACAAGACCCATATGAGCAATCACGAGACCGGTCCGCAGGTCTGCGACATATGCGGTGTTTCCTATCCGAACAAGATATCCCTGTACTCTCACAAAAATTACAAACACACCGACAAGATAAAACCGTTTGAGTGCAAAGTGTGCCAGAAGCGTTTGAGGACCGAGAAAAACTTGGAGAGTCACATGCAGCAGCACAATCAGACGTACGTATGCGAGGAGTGCGGCATGAAGTTCGCCAGGCAAGCCGGTCTGACAAAGCATCGCAAGGTTCACGGAGAGAAAACTATTCTATGTCCTGTGTGCGGCAGAGCCTTCGCCTGCATGACAACCCAGAGGGTACACATGGTCACCCACTCGGACGTCAGACCATACATCTGCGACGTTTGCGGCTGCAGCTACACCCAGCGATCTTCCCTCATGCTTCACTGGAGGAAGAAACATCCCGACGCGAGCCAACCACCCCCGCCCGTTACCCTAAAAAATATCTCCGAGACTGTAAAATCAACGAAGGATTAAGCATTGAAATACGTTCATCACGAATCATCGAGACGAAGAAATTTTATTACAATTACATCGTCCAGCATCGATATGTACCAGCTGAAAATAAATATAAGCTTCGTTCGGTACCGAAGAAGAAGAAGAAAAAATAAAAGAAAAAACTGTCGATGTTGTCTAGAAGTCAAAGTCCTTCAGCCTCCCAAGTAGTCTTCGGCAGATTCTTGTAAACATTATAGATTGTCGAGACGAGACGAAAAATAAATTGACGAGGAATAGAGAAAAATATGCTTCTAGCAAGCACCGTGAAAGGAAAAGTGTGTTTTTTTTTTTTTTTTTTTCTTCTCCGGTTTTCTTTACGATTTATGCACGGATGTTAACGGGTAAGGTTTTTCTATTCTAAAAATATCTTACGAACGATTACTGACAATCGTTATTTATGTTTTAGGGGGAAATCAGTACGATCGACGAGAAAGAAAGCACGCGAAACAACGAAGTCTGCCGTACGAGGATCCGTCTCCGGCGATCAGGATGAAACCGAAGGTCTTCGTTCTGAATTAACTTCGGTACCGATGTTTAAAATATCGAGACGCCCAAGACCGAAGAAAGAGTCTCTTCCACCGCGATCGAAGCTCGAAATTCCAAAAACTACGCCGGACAATGTAACCGACAGCGAGAGATTGGCCTCCGACGAAACCGAGGAAGATATCGACCGGGATGCCCTGTACAAGAGACTCACCGACGGCAAGTACACCTGCGACATTTGTCAGACGAGTTTCAAGCAGAAGAGCAAGATCCTGCGTCACATAACGAGCAAGCACAGTTTCCACCGGCCCTTCAAATGTTCTCTGTGCTCGAAGGCGTTCAAGTACAAGTGCGACCTCAAGGCCCACAAGATGGTCCATCAAGACTCGGACTCGTGCATGCTGCACTGCTGCGATAAGTGCGACTACACGACGAAAACGAAGAACAACCTCAAGTCCCACTACATAAGAAGGCACACCGACGATTACAAGTTTTCGTGTGAGCACTGCGGCAAACGCTTCAAGATGGAGTGGGACCTGAAGTTTCATCTCGGTACTCACGGCAACTCCCAGCACATGTGCGACATATGCGGTAGATTTTACACGAGCGATTATTCGCTCTACAAGCATCGCAGGGTCGTCCATCTGAACGACTACAAGTACCGGTGCTCAGTGTGCAACAAGAGACTGTTGACTCAGGAAAATTTGGATAGTCACATGCTTCAGCATAATCAGACCTACACGTGCAAGGAATGCGGGAAGATGTTCGCCTCGAAGAGATACCTCGCGACTCACACGACCACCCACACCGGTCTCAAGCCCTACAACTGCGGTATCTGCGAGAAATCTTTCAGAACTTCGCACATGCGCAACACTCATCTTCTCACCCACTCGAGCGAACGACCGCACATTTGTGATCTCTGCGGTCAGTCGTTCAAACGACGATACTACATGATAGAGCACAGAAGAAAACATCCGGACTCACACCTATCCTCACCGCCAGTTCCGCTTGGAAATAAAAAATGCAGCTCGAACTTTCGAGGGAATTGAGGAAGATAAAAATCTCTTTGCGCCCGTTGAGACTTGTGAGATCAACGGAGTTTTATGCAAAAACGCTGGCGAGCTACTGATCGGCTTTTTTTTAAAAAATTAATCATCGCGTATACTATGCAACAGCTAGACACTTAATCGCACCACTGTACATAAATTCGGAGATGGCTCATGCCTGGCTCTATGTAACGGATAGCTGAAGAATATCTCTACATTAAATATAATGTAGCCCATTGTATCGAATAAACAATGAAAGGCGAGCTAAGAAATCACCGGTGTGCCTTTTCACGTTCCACTCTTTTGAGTTTATCTTTCTGTTGTTATTTTTTTTTTTTATAAAACTAAAACAGAAAACAAAAGAGTAATCGAGCACCGCAGTTATTTGATTCTCGAGTAAGTAAATTCCGCGATTTTACAGCGGGTGCCGGCGATTCCCAGAGCACGTACTCATTTTATGTATTCTCTGTTTATAGAAGCTGCGCGGAGTTTGTCGGGCATGGATCGAAGAGCGACGCCGTTGCAGCCGGATGTTTCAAAGCTGAAGAAAATTCGGTGTCGGTCGCATTGTGGCAGCACAGTGGACCAAACGGCGAGGCTCTGGTGCCCGAGCTGCGTTACCAGCAAGGGATGGCGAAATTCGAGAACGGCGATCCCCTGCAGCAGTCTTGTCTGGACATCAAGATTGAAATAGACGAAGAAGCCGGTGCATCGTCTTCGCGAACGAATCGCGAGGAACCTCGTCGTATTGTCGACTCCCTGGCTCATCGCTACGGGGACGCCGTCCAGTGGCACATCTGTGACAAGTGCCCCGCCAAGTTTCCACTTAAGACGATGCTGAAACGTCACAAAATCTCGCACAATTGCCGAAGAAATGAAGAAAAAATCAAAGAATCCTCAAAATCCCGGCCGCGAAGATCGAGCACGAAGAAATCCCGTGCAGCTCGATCGAGATACATTTGTCACATCTGCGACTTCGGCTGCGACAAGCGTGGCGCAATGTCGTTCCATCTTCAGATCAAGCACGGCAGAAAAATTGCGGCCCAGGAAGAAAATTTCGAGTGCGACGCTTTCGAGGTCGTTGGCGGGAGGGGCGAAATCTTCAGATGCGAAGTCTGCAGCTTTGAGTGCAAGAAACGAGGCACACTTGTCTCTCACGTAAAGAGGAAGCATGCTCGAGTGGTGAAGCTCGAGATCGAAGATGAAGTCGAGCCGGACGCTTACGAGTGCGTCGAGCTGGATCCCACGCCGGGAAGAAGTCGGACGAAATCCTCGCTGGCGGAGAGCCTGAAGTGCAACAGCTGCGGTTTCGAGTGCACGAACCGGAGCACCCTCTACTCGCACAAACGGCGTCATCGAGCGAAGGAGGCCAGCGAGGTTTACTCGTGCAACGAGTGCGATTTCAAGACCGGAAAGAAAACATCGCTCTACTCGCACATAAAGCGCAAGCATAAACCTCCCAGAGCCTCGAACGACACCGAACAACCTGCGCTATTCTCGTGCAGCCAGTGCGACTACAAGAACAAAAACAAATACGAGCTCAAAGTCCACGTAGCACGAAAGCATACCGATGACTTCAAATTCTCGTGCGAGACTTGCAGCAAGAAATTCAAGGTCAAGGGCGATCTGACGAACCATGTTAGGTTCAGCCACCGTGAGCAGCCGGTCATCTGCGACGTTTGCGGCAAAACTTGTCTGAACAGCAACTCACTATATGTTCATCAGAAATTCGCTCACTACAAGGCCAAGTACGAGTGTCAGATGTGCAAACGGCGGATGGTCAGTCAGGAGAACCTCGACGAGCACATGCTCAGGCAGCACGAAAAACGCGAGAACGTCGTCTGCGAGGAGTGCGGAAAGACTTTCTCGCGCAACAGCAGACTCAAGATCCACATGCGTATACACACCGGGGATAAACCTTACGACTGCACGGTTTGCAACAAATCATTCGCCAGGAGAACGGCACTTAAGCAACACCTTCTCATTCATACCGGCATGCGACCTTACGTGTGCGACATATGCGGCAAGGCCTTCACCCAGAAACCCGGACTCATAAGCCATCGAAAGTCACATCCTGGCCCTCTGCCGCCCCTTCCGCGAGTGCTCATCGATCACATTCTCAACGACGTATTGAGACCTAATTTATGAACTGTTGGGACGCATTTCTTTTTTTTTTTTTTTTATCACGAAAAGAAGTCTTTTTTTTCGTTCGTATTAGAAAGTGATTCGATACATTGAAAATTTGTGATGTAGCGAGGATCTCCCAACCGGTACCGGTGTCACGGATATCGGAAGAATGGTGAAAATTAATAATAAAGACGTTTTTTTTTCTATGGCACGAAGCGATGCGATTACTCGACGAAGTGTAATGCGGCTAAGCTTTAGCTAAGAAAAATCCTGAACTATCCGGAGATTGAAGATACCATCTCGGCAATCATCCACAACTTCCGCTTCATTTTGTCGGTCTTGTTTACGAGGGACATCTCGGACGTTGCGAACGGTAGAGCAATATAGGTCTCTTCTTGAAGGTACATACGTTAAATTCACGAGGGTTATTAAGAGTAACTCATCAGGTTTTAGTAGATTTATCATCGAATTGTCGATGATTAATGTAAATAACAAATTTATTATACGCCAGGCATTCGATCCCATCGAATGCTTATAAAATAAAAACTTAAGATTTTCTTCTTTAAAAAAAAAAAAAAAAAAAAAAAAAAAAAAAAAAAAAAAAAAAAAAAAAAAAAAAAAAAAAAAAAAAAAAAAAAAAAAAAAAAAAAAAAAAAAAAAAAAAGCCACGAAATCGACGAAATTTATTTTTGACTGTTCTTTTTAATTATATTTTTTCAGCTTTTGTCATTCACGAAGATAAAAGAAGAAGTAAAATTTATCGCTCACGTATATTGATAATATTTCTTTGTGTCTTTTAGGATTCTCTGCCGCGATAGTCAACTCGCCGGTGGAAAGCTTTCGGTACGGCGTTCGCAGAGGCTGAAGGGTGTGGTGTCGGAGGACTCTACGCTCTGCACGAGGATAAAGGAAGAAATTACGGAGAACGAGAACGTCGAGGCACCCAGTGGTAATCCGTTCCTCGAGGTGCTAATCAAGAGAGAGGATGATTTAGTCTCGATTGCCGACGAGGGCGAGGAACTCGTCCATCTGAACGACGAAGTCGACGAGGAGGAGGTCTACGGGGATTATTCTTGCCAGAAGTGCAACATATGTTTCGCCACTTGGAATATGCTCAAGATTCACATGAAGTGCGTACACGAAGCTATACAGTGCTTCAAGTGCAAGATATGCTCGAAGGTGTACAACAACGTGGAGGCTTTCCAGTTGCACGTGACGTCCGATCACGGAAGAGACAACGACGCGGTGGACAGTGTTCTCGAGACCCTGACCCTTTATCGAGTCTCGCGCGGCACGTCACTCTACACGCGCATAAAAAGAAAATACAGCGCTCGAAGAACATCCTCCATTGCGGACAACCCGGAGATGTCGTGCAGTCAGTGCGACTACAAGACCAAGAACAAGACCTCACTGGCGAAGCACGTGGCGAAACACGTCGAGGAGTCGAGATTCTCGTGCGAGAAGTGCGGAAGAAAATTCAAGATTCGTCGAAATTTGATTTACCACATAAGATTCAGTCATCGCGAGCAGTCGTGTATATGCGACGTTTGCGGCAAGACGTGCGCCAACAACAGATCGCTCGACGCTCACAGAAAATTCGTTCACTTCGAGGGCAAGTTCCAGTGCAAGCTGTGCAATCGGTTGCTGATAAGCCAGGAGAACCTCGACACGCACATGCTTCGGCAGCACGTGCAGAGGAAACCGGCGAAAGCGAAACCGCTACCGGAGAATTTCGTGTGCGAGACGTGCGGCAAAGTCTTCACTAGAGTCGACAAGCTCAAGAGGCACAACCGCGTACACACCGGCGAGAAACCGTTCGTGTGCGCTATATGCAAGGAGACTTTCGCAAGAAAGAATTCTCTCACTCAGCACTTGCTTCTTCACACCGGTGCTAAACCGTACGTCTGCGACATATGCGGCAAAGCCTTCGCTCAGAAACCCGGACTCTCCGGGCACAGAAGATCGCATCCGGGTCATCATCCACCTCTACCGCCCGTCTTCATCGGTCCCATTATCGAGGACATTCTCAAACGATGCGAAATATAGATCGACGGTATCTCTTCGATTATGCAAGGTACAATCATCGTTGGGGGAAAAAAAAAAAAAAAAAACTGTTAAGTTTCTTTTTGGCAAAATTAATATACACGATTATGAAGTTTTTTTTTGCCTGAAGCGTTTCATTAAATTTCATACAGTACAAAATTATGTATAAAAATAATGACGATACTTACTATACATGTATTTTTATAATAAATTGAGGTAAAATGGATCGGTATATTAAGCAAGCTTGCAAAGCGTGTATTCATTTTGACTCGTCCTCGTGTATTAAATTTAATCTACTAGTTTTATGCATAAAAACTTCATATACCGTATATAAATTTTCGTACACAACTTTTTTTTCTTGCAGTAAACCTACGACAGTGTGAACAGTGTAATTTTAGTGTTCACGAACTCATAGTGCAAATAACGTACCACGTAATTTTCATTGAAAAAAAAAAATATCAATGATTTATTTCATCGAATGAAAAACAAAAAATTCGACGTTACGAAGGAACCCGATCGATGGCTCGTGTACTGATGTAATTATTTCTCTATCTTTTGTAGAACTCACCGACCCATCAGCCGATTGGTATGTGGCGAACAAACGTTCGAGATGCAACCGCGGCAGATAGTCGAAGTGCAGGGCCATCTTTATCGCGCGTTCGTGCCGATTAGTCACGACCTCGGAGAAGGCGATAGTCTTGAATTCGAGGATGTTAATATGGACTAGCGGCGATTGCACGGAAATGGAGCACAAAGAGGAAATAAATGACGAAACCGCCGACGATAGCGAGAATAAATTTTACGATCCGGAACGAAAATGTGAAAATTTAACAAAGAACGTAACACCAATAACCGAAGAATTCGTGCTCACCGACTGCGAAGATATCGAAACCGTGATCCACACTTGCGACAAGTATCAGTGCAAGTACTGCAAGAAGAGATTCGAGTTCAAAGGCGACATGGGACTCCACGTGCGTTTCAGGCATAAGGAGGGACCCATCGAATGCGAAGTTTGTGGGAAGATTTGTTCCAACAGTAATTCACTGTACGTTCATCAGAAATGGGCTCACTTGAAGCCGGCGTTCGAGTACGAAATTTTTCACAGGCATATGGTCAGCCAGGAGAATCTCGAACAGCACGTGTTGCTGCTACACGAGAGACGAGATTCATTCGTGTGCGCGGAATGCGGCAAGTCTTTCACTGAGAATCGTCGACTGAGACAGTACATTATGATTCACACTGGTGATCGACCCCACGATTGTCACGTTTGCGGAAAAGCGTTTGCCAGACGCACCGTCTACAGGCAGCATTTGTTGATTCACACTGTAAAACGACCCTACGTCTGCGATATACGCGGCAAGGCTTTCACGCAAAAACCCGGCCTGACCTGCCATCGAAAATCACATCCCGGATCACATCCGCAGTTACCCATCGTGCACATCGACCACATTCTCAACGACTTCATTAATTTTTTGCTTCTCGTAAGAGGCAAAAAAAATCTCTGAACTAACGCTCGATCGAGCATGTAAATATGTGTGGATACCAGCACCTGTTTCACTTTTTTTATTTTCTATTGTAATTTATTATGATTTTTATCTTTTCTTTTTCGTGCGCGTGTATGCCATTTGATTATTATTTTATATCGTTTCCCAAAGTTTGTGAACATGTTCTGACTCTTGGCAATTTTCATTTTGAACATAATTCAAATTTGTGTAATCGATGACAAGATACGTCATAATTACTTAATAAAGTTTTATCAAATGTAAACTCTGTTTATTAAAATTATCGGTATTTTGTAAATTTGCGACGAGATATAGCTCTTGATCGGACTAAAATAATTTTCTTTCTTTTTTCTTGTACAGATGATAAACAGGTAAGGTTTGTACTGTGGACATAACCGAACTGAAAGTCCCGAGAGTACAAAAGAGTAACACTGTGTTCTTTTCTTCTTTTCCAGTTTACAGACACCGTGTGTTCCTCAATTTAACATAATTATATCAGAAGTTCTTCGATCGCTGTGTAGTGTGCAACTTTTTATGTAGTCAAATTTTTTATCGCGTAAGGTTAAATCCACAAGTAAACATGTGTTTGCGTTAATTTATCTTCTCTATACGAGCGCGAGCGTCCGAAGCTGAAGTGTTACGGTAACGGTGACTTCGACGAATAAATAGATTGTGTTATTGTTCTCTCTGCGCCGTTTTCGCCTGCAACAACACAAATCGACTTTTCGTATATTAAAAAAAAAAAAAAATCGTGAATTATCATAAATTCACACTGACGTCTGATCATGCCTTTTCGCCGGATCGACTTTCGACGGAAATGTCTTCCACCACGTTAAAGAAAGAAATATTTTCTTTAAAATCTCAATAACACAAATTATCCATCACAAAACCCCCCGCAACACCTTCGCATCCTTCCTATGTGATGAGAGTTAAAAAAAAAAATCGTCATCGTTCCCCGAATCGAGATGTGCACAGAGTAATTCCAAAATTAACACTTTAATCTTCGATGTTTCAGGCAATACGAAAAAACGGATCTAACAACCGCGGAACCCCGCGGAATGTTCATCTTCGATCGTGAATCCGTCGTGATGAGGAAGTGGCAGATATTGGAGTTTGACGGAAAGCCGTACTACGCCTTCGTCCCCGAAAACGACGATCCTCTGAATCCCAGCGAGATACCGGATGTCGGCGATATATCGAGCATGAAGAACGAGATGAACGAGGAAGGCTCGATCTATGACATCGACGACAGTCTCTACAACTACGACATCAATGATCAAAGTGAGATGAGCCACGAAAACGACGACGACGACGACGACGACGACGACGATGAGATCGAAGATCCCGAGATGAAGCCCGTTCTGTTGAACGGTACGGAGAAGAAAGAAGGCGAGTCCGGCCCAGTGGGGGATCTCTATCAGGTAAAGGTCGAGGGTAGCATGGTGACGCTCGAGAGGCTCGCCGAGAACGTCGGGAATACCGACGAGCCGGAAATAACGTCGAGCTTCATAAAACAAGAGCCTCCCGACGAGGTATCCGAGTACGATGTCAACGAGACACTGATGGAAATTCCCGAAGATGAAGAGGACGTCGAAGACGAAGAAGAAATTGATCAGGAGCATATCGTCGAAGCTTCCGACGATAAAATTGTCGAGGATTACGATGACGATGACGATGATGATTATCCAGAGGAAGAGGAGGAAGAAGAAAAGCGTGGACAACCGGCGAGCCGAGGGACCATGACCAAACCCCCGATTCCTCAGCGCATCGCCCAACTGTCCGGCAGGTCGTCGTCCATCGCGAAGACGGTCGGAGGTCCTCTGAAGTGCAAGGCGTGCTCGGAGACTTTCGGCTCGGCGATAGCCTTCAGAAAGCACGTCGCCTGGACGCACAAGAAGAAGGTCTGCATACAAGAAGATGGCGCCTACATATGCGCGGTGTGCGACTACAGGACCCTCAAGAAATCCCTGTTCGCCGCTCATCTCGAGCGCAAGCACGAGACCTGGGCGAGAAAGCGCGAGGTCAGCATGCTCTTCCCGTGCGAGGTTTGCGGCTTCGTCTGCAGATCGAAGCATTCGCTCCAGTCGCACTTCATTCGCAAGCACACCGACACGTACGAGCACAGTTGTCAGTTCTGCGAGAAGAAGTTCAAGGTCAAGGGCGATTTGACGAACCACGTGCGCTTCCATCACAAAGAGAAACCGATTAATTGCGACGTGTGCGGCAAGCTCTGTCAGAACACGGGCTCGCTGTACGTCCATCAGAAGTGGGCCCACTACAAGCCGAAGTTCGAGTGCCACATATGCAGGAGACGGATGGTCACCCAGGAGAATCTCGATCAGCATCTGATAACCCAGCACGAGCAGAGGGAGAAAATCGTTTGCGCACAGTGCGGTAAAACTTTCACGAAGAAGGACTCGTTCAAGCGACACATGGCGGTTCACACCGGAAGCAAGCCTCATCCGTGCCCGATATGCACGAAGCCCTTCGCTCGCCAGTCCCAGCTCAGGCAGCACGTCCTCATCCACACCGGGCAACGTCCCTTCGTGTGCGATATCTGTGGCAAAGGTTTCACCCAGAAACCCGGACTAATTTGCCATCGGAAGACACATCCGGGACCACTACCACCCTTGCCCGTAATGCCGATCGCCGATCTCGTCAGAGAATTCATAGCTCAGAACGAGGAGAGTCAGAGTCAGGATCACGACCTGGAATGCAGCAATGACGATTAGAGAATGTTTCGATGTCGATGGAGTTGCTCAATAAGATGGTGCGATGGTCCGGTGATTTTCTTCTTCTCAATTGCTCGACGCGTTTGATACAGTGAGAATTCGTTTGTAACAGGAAGAGGAAAAATTTCTTCATTGACTGAGCGTACACACACGTATGTGTAAAATTTTTTTTTGTTTTCTTTGTTTTTTTTTTTTTTTTTTTTCATATCGAGCATAACAATTTATACACGAGACTCCAGTTTCACTGATCTGTGGTGGTCGAAGATCGACATCCGAAGATCCGTTAATTGTTTCCGTTGTATTTCTAGAGTGAAAGAGTTTCTCAATGTCAATAAAGATTTTGGACGGAGATTTTTTTTTTTTTTTTTTTTTCGATTTCGATTCCGCAACAGTCCAGTTGCAAATTATAGAAGAGATTTTATGATTTGCGGGTTACCAAATATTTTATGTTTTTAATGCGCCTCTTTGAATCAACGTTTAAACGGGCTCCATGAAGAAATTAATAATTCGTATCGAAAGTTGCGTGGAAGTATAATTCGAAGAGTTAAACATCCCCGAAATGCGTACCTCTTGATCAATATTTTTCTAAGATAGATAAATGTCGCAAGTAATTCTGTCGAACGACGAGACATTATTCCCGTTGTATAGATATAGATTTTTCGTTCGAAATAAATATTTTTCATGTGCTTCATCTCTGTGTCACTTTAATCCGTAATTCGTCAAAATAGCGATAGCAAAGCTTTCGATTATAGGTAAGTGCAATAAGTAACCAGCAACAGATATTATTATAATTTTTATTACACAGCTACTAACTACAGTTAAGTAGCAAACATTGAGTACGATAAAAACATATTCGCATCAATAAAATGTATTTAAATAGAGACGAAGCTCGATAATGCGTGGTAAGTACATTACATTATCGGCAACTCTACTGTAATATACAGATAAACGAGAATACCGATCCCAGATTATCAACGAAACGAGCTATTAAGAAACTTGCGAACTTGTGCGTATAAAAAATCCTTAGAGGCTGTAACTGGATGAAAGACAAGTAAGGACGAATTCGTTGATCGTTGTAATCATCGACAGAGAGACCAGCGTTCCATGAAAAAAAAAAGAAATGGTTAACCCAAAAAATACAACTCCATCTCACGTTAAATTCATGAATCTCCCGGCTGATCCGGTATCGTCGTCCAGTCATTCGATAACGATTCTCTTCCGATGTTTATGTTTTAGAAATCTTCCTGCCGATCATCATGGCGTCTCGACCCGGAGAACCCGTTCCGTTGTCAGTATAGAGTGTACACCCGAGTACGCGATATACCCAAGATCGAATAAGCGAAAGAAATTGGAGGAAATCGGAAGAAGCACGACGGACGCCGAACGAAAAGTCGTCCATTCTGAAACGGACTCTAGTTCGAAAAAAATAATTGGCATGCCACCGATTATTTTGTGCATCGTCGAGTGTCACCACTGCGGTAAGAAGTTCACGAAAAAGAGCAACCTGGCGACTCACTTGCGGCAGCACCGTCACGAGTGCCCAGAATGCCCGAAAACTTTCAGTCTCGCTCGGTACCTCAGCGCCCACGTCGACAAAGCTCACCGTCAGCGTATCTACCAGTGCGGTGTCTGCGATTACAAGAGCAAAAACAAGGGAACCCTCAAGAATCACTTCATAAGACTTCACACAACCAATTACGAGTACTCATGCGATAAGTGCGGCAAGCAGTTCAAGATAAAGAAATCGTTGAATCATCACGTGAAGCAACATCACAGCGACGCTCCGCCCATAGTTTGCGAGGTTTGCGGCCATTTTAGCAAGAACCTCCACGCTCTAAAGGCTCACATGAAGTATCGCCATTACAAGCCGGAGTTCGTTTGCAAAATTTGCAGCCGCGGAATGACAACGAGAGAGAATCTCGAGCAACACGTCACTTGGCACGAGACGAGGGAAAAGATACTGTGTCCAACGTGCGGCAAAAGGTTTCGCGGGCGTGACCTCGAGCTGCATATGCGCGTTCACACGGGTGTCAAGCCGTTTTCGTGCCCGGTGTGCGGCAAAACTTTTCGGCGGCAGACAGCGCAGGAACAGCATCTTCTTATTCACACGGGCAAGAGGCCATACGTCTGCAATATATGCGGTCAGGCTTTCGCTCAGAAGCCCGGATTGATTTGCCATCGGAAGAGACACCCCGGACCTCTGCCGCCGCTGCCCGTAGTGTCGATCAAAAACATCGTCAACGAATTCACGAGGGAATACGCGACGAAGAAATGTCACGTCGATCACGAGCATCAATGAAATTTTGAGACTGCGGGCGAATTACCTCCGATATTAAAATAAATGAAAAACAATGTTGTTCTGTTTTACGTGAAATAAGTACATTGGTAAGGCATACGGTGTCTGGGCGTCCTTTATGTCGGGGAAGAGTCCTTGGATTTTTATTGTCCTTTCAGTGTCCTTGCCCTTTGCTTGCCCTTGAATTTTTGTAATCCTGGACACCATAAAGAATACCTTGTTACAATTGTGAAGACTCATTTGCGATTATGAAATATATCTCTACGAGATTCTCCACAGAGCTCCGAAGCACAGTAAATATTTATATTCTATGTATAAGGGAGAAGGGTTTGTCGTTGACATCCTTTTGAACTTTGAAACTTTTAGAAAAAAAAAAAAAAAACAAAAACAATCTAAAAAAAAAAAAAAAAAAAAAAAAAAAAAAAAAAGAAAAAAATTTCTTCCCTGTTGGCTCCTTTCCCACATTTTTATAACAAAATATCATAATAAATCAAAGAGAGAAAATTACTGTTTGCCCAACATGTTTTGAATTGACTAGTGTGTACTCTAGAACTCGATAAAATTTCAGGTCAGAGAGAACGCGAAGAAGTGGAAAGAAATCTCGGGCGGCTCACAAGTGCGGCAAATGCAATGGTCGATTCTTCCACATGACGAAGCTGGTGGAGCACCTGAAGAATGTTCACGGAATCGAGCGGGCGTTTCACTGCGACGAGTGCGGCAAAGCGTTCAGGAGTCCGTCGAACATAACGCGTCACAAGCTCATACACACCGGTGTGAAGAAATTCGTGTGCGATCTCTGCGGCTGGTCGTGCAATCAGAAGAGCAATTTGGATTTTCATCGACGCCGTCACATGAAGGATTACGCTTTCAGCTGCGCCGCGTGCGACAAGGGTTTTCTTCTCAAGAGCGAGTACGACGAGCACGTAGAGAACGTGCATACCGGCCGCAAGAAGCATCGATGCGACGTGTGCTCGAAGACTTACGGTTACAAAAAAAATTTAACTGCCCATCTGAGAATTCATCATCCGGAATTGATAATGGATGACATTGCGGCTATTAAGTACACTTGTAAGCTATGCACACGTGGTTTCGTTAACGTTAGACTGTTGAACAATCACATGAAGAAACGACACGGTATCGTGAACCGTAAAATTCGCGAATTTCTTTGCGATGTGTGCGGCACGACAGTGTCGTCGAAGAAAGCTCTCGACGCTCACAGAAGAATCCACACCGGTGAAAAGATCGCCAGTTGCGAGATATGCGGCAAAGCCTTTGGCACCAAGGAAAATCTTAAAATCCATCGACGCATACACACCGGTGAGAAACCGTATCGGTGCAATCAGTGCGGCAAAGATTTTACTCAGAGAACGTCGCTCGTTATTCACCTTCGGTATCACAACGAGGAACGACCGTTTCAGTGCCTCCAGTGCGGCAAGGGCTTCGTTTCCGGCACGTTCTTGAAGAAGCATCGAAAAACCCACAGCGATCATCCATCTGCGAAACTTACGAATTTGAATTTTACGCATATATCGAACGTCGAATGAGTTCTGTTTACAAAAATTTACATGCTCACAATTTTTTTTTTTCTTTTTTTTTTCGTTTATCCGTTTTTCAGCGATCATGCATAACGGAGCTGCATAGTTTGTATGATAGATTAATAAATTTGACACGAGAACTACACTTACGATAAAATTTTGACTCAACTCGTCGTCCCGTCAATTGCAGCAAAGTAATTTAACATAAAAGTATGAAAAGCGTCGATAGTATGGTGGAAGAATATGCAACAGTCACGAAGAAGCTTAAATCAAAACAAAAAGGGCTGAAAAATTTACGTCATTCGAATGATGATGATTTACGTGTTACAGCCATTGGATGACCAATAACGATCGACATCCCGTCAATCCCGAGCTATCGATCAAGACCGAGGATCAAGATATAATAGTCGACGGTATCGAAACTTCGCCGAATGCGGAAGAGTGAGTAAACCGGAATATGAAAAAAAAAAAAAACAAAAACAAAGTTGAAAAAAAGTACCTCGCCATCATTGCTGTGATTTTTGTACCGCTGGCGAAGCAAAAAAATGACTTTGAAGATTTGGGCATTTGGAAAAATAATATTTGTCAGTTTGTGGCGTCAAAGATTCGGCCTGGTCGCGAGATCTTTGAGAGAAACAAGTGTGCGTATGAACATAAGCCGCCAAAACTTCTTCCCTTACATGATCATCGCTTTCACTGATCACAGATAATCCCAGCATCGTGAGTTCGCACACGATATTGCCTTTGTTTGTAAAACTTTGGAAAATGAGATTTTTCAACCAGAAGCGATGTATTTTCGGTACTCGTAAGGTGTGCGCGAATTAAGTTACCCCAGGATTGTCGGTAATAACGTTTTGGTTCACGTAATCACATAGATATGGCGTACATGAAATACCCTACCATTATTTTTGCCCATGAAAAAAAAATCTTCACGGTCATGACAAGTAAAAAAACATCCTTCTCCCTTCGTTCGATTGTTTTTTTTTCTTTTTTTTTTTTTTTTTTTTTTTGCTTCCATTATGTATGTTTGCAGATACGAGGGTAGTCAGAAGAGGTGCGAGCTGTGCGGCGAAAAGTTTCATTTCGTAACACGGCTTGTAGCACATCTCCGTATAGCCCACGGTATTCTGAGGCCATTCAAGTGTCTTGAGTGCGACAAGACGTATCCCCACCAATTTCTTCTGAACGCTCACGTTAAGAAGATCCACACGCCGAAAACCGTGCCGTGCGGTGATTGCGGTTTCATGGGTGTGTCGATGGGTGACGTAGAGAGGCACAGAAAGCGCAATCACCATGTACAGCGTTACATATGCGAGATATGCAGTCAAACGTTTCCCGAGGAGGAGTCGCTGGTTACGCACACGGCGATGCACGATTTCATGCAATTTCAGCAGTGTCACGCCTGCGGCAGCACGTTCAACGACGCCCGTACCTTGCGGGACCACAATCGTCTCTATCACTACGATCCCGCGGCGGCCAACGACGCCCGATCCGTAAAGGTAGAGGATAGCCCGGAAAACCGTTGCGAAATATGTAACAAGATATTTAAGTACAAATCGATATTGAAACAGCACAGATCGAGGAGCCACGGTGAGCCAGCGATGTACGAGAAGCGTCGCTATCTGTGCGCCCTCTGCGGCAAGGAGCTCAAAACTGCCAAGGGATTGGAGATACACAACAGGTCTCACACCGGCGAGAAACCGTACACCTGCGAGGTATGCGGCAAGTGTTTCGCCTGCGAGACCCTACTCCGTACACACAACGTCACACACACGGGAGAACGAAAATACTCTTGCGATCAGTGCGGCAAATCATTTACTCAGCGTTCGACTCTCGTCGTTCACAAGCGCTATCACTCCGGCGAGAGACCCTACGTATGCACCCGATGCGCCAAGGGTTTCGTCACGCGAACTGTACTCAAAACTCACATGAAGTCTTGCCGCCTATAGTTTGCGTTTCATTACAAAATTAAAATTAAATAATAATAATAACAAAGGCTCGTTGAAAGAACGTTGAGAACGTCTGTGAGATGTTTGTGTTATGTGCAAGGGATCTCTCGCTTTAAGCTCGATGAAAATGCGAGAGATGTCCGTCTGTTTAAAACCATAGGGAAAAAACTCCGGCCAGATATTGTGTCGACGAAAAAAAGCAAACAAAAGACATGATATAGTATTCTTCCTGATACGGTTTCTACCTTGTATAGAATGAGAAAAAAATATATATATCTATATATATGTAAATCATTTCTCTGGTGATTCCCTCCTATCCTTGAACTTTCGGTTTGAATTAATTGTGAAAAAACATATATATATATATATATATA
>JAPYZD010006787.1:0-13116 GCA_030522725.1 Ichneumoninae sp. B BG-2022a | reverse complement strand
GAAAAAAAAAAAAAAAAAAAAACACAACAAAAAAAAAAAAAAAAAAAAAAAAAAAAAAAAAAAAAAAAAAACCACTATCCCGATGTGACCAATAGACGATTCGCTGTCCAAGCGATAATTACATTAATAATTGTGTAAACACTATCATAGTCTGCTAATATATACATTAAATAACTATTATAAATATTCCGTAACGAAAAGTCGTAGATATCAATGGAGCCCGGGTGCGTGCTGACTTGATTTTTTTTTTCAATTTTTTTTTTTTTAAGAATTATTTATAATGCACCTACCCTTTGAGCGCGGTGTTATGAAAGCGTATGTGGCGTGTCGAATCGCGTGGATGAACGATAAAAAAAAAAGAAATACCGTTGAATAGATATATTGCGTATCTAATGTTATCCGAAATACTTTTGATTTTGTAATAAACCCGGTAAAAGCGACGCTCGCGGAAACTCCGTGTTCGAGGACAGAGAAGCGATTGCCAATTATGAATTTTGTACCGAGCGTAGTTTAACATTGCACATGTTCTTTTTTATTTTTATTTTATTTTTTCTTCCCGAATGCTCCGCATAGCGGACGAGGCGAAACCGAGTTTCTCCGATCGTCGCGTATTTATTTATATAATAATAATGGGCAGCAGTTCTCACACGCGGACCCTACTAACAAATGCCATTGTGGTCTGAATAAAAGTATAATACGCTGGAATAAAGAAATTTACTTTGATGAAAAACTTAAGCGAGTTGTTATTTATTTTATTGCCGAATACGAATGTGTGTCGGCGCGTTTATATTTTTTTTGTCGTGTGAAACAGATCGAGCGCTGCGAGGGGGAGGCGAGACGATCTCCGGGGCCGTGTCGAAGTCGTCGAGATCCTGGGAAGACTTCTGGACGACGAGGAGGATCATACACATAAAACCGATTGTTTTTTTTTTCGTACGTACGCGTTTCAGTTTATTATTAAATTAAATGTTGACACAGATTAATGTGTATGTCGTACAGCGAGACTCTGTGAATGGGCAAATAATTACCTATCTATGTAGTAATAGAGTAGAATTATTATTATTTAAATACAATAAGTATGTACGGTGTGAGATTGACGTGTATGCGTGTTTCGTTTTCATTTATTTACCCCTTAGTTTAAACGATAAATTAAAATGAGGATATATTAATATAATAATCATCGGTCGGTGCGATGTTTTGTATTTTTTGTATTTTTTTTTTTCGAGTGAGATACGATTCTTTCGATAAATATTAATGAATGTTATATCTTTATCTTGTTATTTCGGTTCAACTGGGTTCGGTGCGTATTCGTGTTTGTTTTGTTTTTTCTCACTCGTGTTCGCGATAAAGTGTCTCTCGCTTTCGTTAAATTATCGCAGGATAAACCGACCAGTGTTTGTCGATGTTTTGAGTCGAGTGAGTATAATAGATTGACCCGAGATCTCGTCTGCGGCCCGTGGAAACTGTTTGACCGCCCTTACCCCTCTGACTTTGGCCCGCGGCGGGGAACAACCTACTCCCGCTCTCGGCGTCTCGCCGCTCTCTTCAAAAACATTTTCGTTTGCGATTCGTTATCAATTATCATTATTTTTCATTTTTTTTTCCTGCTCTCCGACACTCTCCCAGTGCGTGTAACACCAATTGGCTCTGTGCTCGCTCCTTCCTCACTTTTTCTTTTTTATAAAAATAAAATAGTTTTTTTACAAATCCAGCGGGCGATCGTGCTGCACGGGACGTTTGTATGTTTTTTTTTCTTGTATTTTTTTTTTAATGTCGTCTTCCGTTCGTATCATTTAATCGCGAAGATGAAATAAGTTGATCCATCGAATTCGTTTTGTTTCAGAATTTCTTTTTTTTTACACAGTACTCTCGTTAGTCGCGACTGATCCTTCGTTCCCTCCACCGAAAAAAAAAATCCCCATCTTGCTGCATAAATCTGTTCTACGTATCTCGACTCTCGACTCGGAGCGTTCCATTCGATCGAATGAACACGAGCGTCGCCGACTATGTTCGTCGACGCCGTTTAAATTCAGTCGAATGGGCTGCTCGAAGAGCACAGGGGTGGGGAGGTTTTTTTTTTTAATAATCGTGACGAGGTTTGCCAAAGTATTATTACGTTAATGACTATAAACGATAGAAAGGACGAGAGGGCAGTGTTTGCGTCGCGAAGGTTATTAGCAGCGTCAGCGTCGGTATTTGTGCTAGTGTTGACGGAGGTCGGGGCGTTGTTTTTGTTTTCACTTAACGGGTTTTTTTTGTGTTTGATTTTTTGATTTTTTTTTTGAGCCTTTACATGCTCTCCTCTCGCCTCGTCTCCTGGACAAGGTAGACCTGGGAGCCGGGGACGGTCGAGGTCGTTACGAAGCTACGGTGTTTCGCGCGAATTAGGGTCAGATTGCTCTCGGCTGTGTCGGCGCGATCCTCGGCCGCTTCCAATTCCCTCTGGAATCGGCGTACCCGGGTTACGCTCTGCTGCGACATGCCCTCCTGCTCCTGGAGCTGCCTCTTGTAGATGTTGACCTTCTGCGACGATTTGTCGAGAGCCTCCTGGAGCAGAGCAATGTTCTTCGAGTCCTCCTCTACCTGGATCATCACTTCCTTGATGTTGCGCTCCTTCTTGCGTAAGATCTTCACCGTTTCGGAGTGTCTGCGTTTCTCCTCGTCCAGTTCGAGCTCCAGATCGCGAATCTGTCGGGAAACAATCATCGTTTATCGTCAGTAAATGGCAATGTATTCACTGGAAAAAAATATATCAATGACTCAAGTAAATTTCGATTTTTGGAGTACCAAAAAAAAATTGTTGTTTCAATTCTACTTTCAATTCTTACGAGATTGAAACTATAAAATGTCACCCTGACAGTCTTGTCGTCGTTGTTTCAATATCGTACGAAATTATAAGTGCAAGTAGAATTGAAATAAAAAAAAATTCATTCATATTTGCGAGAATGCACTGGACATGTCCCAAATATTGCTCCAACGGCGTAAGGTTCCTTGCAATCATCAATCTGTCTATCCTTGCAATTGTCTAATAAGTAATTTACAGATGAATTAAATACTAGCGACAGATGACTGCAATAATGGAAATGAAACGTACTCGGGCTTCGAGCTTGCTGATGATGCGTTTGCCACCGACAATAGCATTGGCCTCGACCTCCTCGAGACGGATCGACACATTCTTGACCTCGATCTCGAGAGACTTCTTGATAGCCTCGATCTTAACGATGCGTTCCTGCTCCTCGTGCAGTATTTCGACGGTGTGCTTGAGCTCGTTCTGCACCCGTTGGTATCTCTCGTCGCTGACTCTGAGTTCCTTCGTCACTTCCTCGTAATCGCCGGCCAGAGCGCCCAATTCCTGCTCGATCTTTGCCTTTGACGAGGCGATGTTCACGTTGATCGTCGTAAGTTCGTTAATGCGACTGACCGATTCCTCGTACTGCTGCTCGACGGTCCTCTTGGCCCGGAGTGCCTGTGGCAAAAATTAAAGTAAAAAATTAAAGTAAAAAATTAAAATTCAATTAATGCCCAAACTCTAATTTTTTTCCCTCGAACAATTCGGATCGTGAGAGATTCTTACGGATTCGTAGTTGCCGCGAATTTCCTCGAGCTCGGCAGTCAACGATTGGAGACGGCGCTGGCTGATTCCCAACTGATCGAGGGTCACCTGCAACTGGCGCTGAACTTCGTCGTAGTGAGCTTGCAGTTCCTGCGCGGAAATATAATAAATAAACGGATTAGAGTGTGCGATAATAATAAACAACTACACTCGGCAGTATCAAAAGGCCGCTAACCGTCAGTGTCAGAGACTGCTTCTTGATCGTCTTCTGGAGATCAAGATTGTTCTTGTTGGCGACGTCGAGCGAAAGCTCAAGCTCGGTTATCTGAATCTGGAGCTTCTTCTTGATGCGCTGCACTTCGGTCTTCAGTTTCGTTTCGGCTTCGACGACGCGGGCGTTCAGCTGCTCGATCTCGATGCTCGTTTGCTTGCTGAAATCAATTCGACAATTAATCAGATCGACGATCGCGAATCGATGGAAAAATTACAGCTAAACGTTGGTTCAAACTCGAGGTATTCGTCCATCATTTTTCACCACGAGCTTTGAGGAAAACAATTATAACGAGGGAGGGAAATCTTTGGTTTTTTTTTTTTGCGAGTCAAGGAAATGACTGTTGGACCTGCATTGCAGTGTTTTTAATCCTCCGCTCAGTGCGCCACAATCGTCGAACGTTCGATATCGATTCGTCAATTAGATCGCCGATCGCGTATGGATGAAAAAAATTACGGGGTTACAAAGGAGGTAGTTAAGGTAGCTATGTCGCTTCCCGCTCATCTCGCATAAGTTGTCGAAAAGAAAGTGAATATTGCAAGTACTTCTCGATGGTATAAAAATCTGAAAAAATTCATGCAATAAAAATCTGAAAAAATTCATGCATATTAAAGGCACTGAAAAGATTCATTTTGCATAATAATAATTCCAAAATGTTATTAACAAATTTATGAAAAAATGAATTGTTTAACAAATTACCCGGCAACATAACCTTTTTTTTTAAATTGAAAATGTTTCATTTATTTTTCCGAACACGTACAAATTTTTTCAGATTTTTCAATTAGTTTTGATTTTTGTGTTTTCAGACATTTTTTCCATATAAAAAAATTTTAAAATCAAAGCTAATTGAAAAATCTAAAAAAATTCATACGTGTTCAGAAAAATAAACGAATCATTTTCATTGAAAAAAAAGTTGTTTTGCCGGGAAATTTGTTAAACAATTAATTTTTTGATTAATTTGTTAATAACATTTTGGAATTATTATTGTGCAAAATTAATCTTTTCGGTATCTTTAATCTACATGATTTTTTTCAGATTTTTATATCATCGAGAAGTACTTGCAATATTCGCTTGCTTTTCTCGAACTGTTCTCGAAGTCGAAGCGACATAGCTACCTCAAACGCTGTTTCAAACTCGAGCTATTCGTCCATAATTTTTCACCACGAGTTTTCTTTAGTCAAGAAACACCACAATTATAGCGAGGGAGGGAAATCCTTAGTGTTTCTCTTCTTTCTTTTTTTGTGGGTACCTCTTGTCGAGGAAATAACTGTTGGACTTGCACTCCAGTGTTTTTAATTCACCGCTCAGTTCGTCCAAGTGGTCGAAGTCTTCCTCGGTTTTGTAAAACCGTCGGGCTCTTTCCTGCATCATACCCTCGTGATCTCTTTCGTCCCAGAGCGCCTGAGCGCTCTCCCGCTGATATTTCCTTATATCGGCGATCTCCTCGGTTTTGCTGAGGTTCTTAAGGGCGTCGGCTTTGAGATGAAACTCTATGCTACGCGCAGATCTGCCGCGCAGACTCTTTCCGTGCTCCAGCGCCTGCTTCACGTCCTTGATCATTTGCATGTTTCTGATGTTCTGCACCGACAGATCGGCCATCGAGGCCGACGGATCCTGCTCGATGGCCTGAAGGTGATTCCTCAATCTCGACGACATCGTTGTTTTCTTCCTCGCGTCCCTCGATGACAATACCTCCTTCGTTACGTGCGTCGCCTCGATCGCTTTCTTCAGACTGAAGTCCGAACGCTTCGCTATCTTTGAGAAAAACGATTTATCGATAATTTTATTAAAAGAGGAAAATTGGCGAAACTGGGGGAGATAAATCTCGCTTAATTGGCCGCGGACGGACGCTCGCCAGTAATAGAAGATAGTCGAGCGGGCAACTTGTCAAACTCTGCAATTTATCGCGCTCGCGATAAAGATAAAACGACTCGAATTTAACAGTCGATGGATCGTTGCTAATAAAATTTTATCGTCGGACGATAAATATCTTTTTTTTTTTTTTTTTGCTGATTGAGACAAATTTTATTCTCACCCTTGGAAATCCTCCAATTGTTGCACCCAGCGAATAATATAATTCTTTTTTTTTTCTTTAGTTTAGTTGTTCTTTTCTTAATCAGTGAATATTATCGGATTAAGAGGAAATATTTTCGCGCCTTTGAAGAAGTCTGATCGATATTCGACCGCGAAGTCGATGCGTAAAATATTGCTCGACAGACCGTGGCTCCGAGACTTCTATCAGAACACTCGTTTGCGAATCGAGCACTCGAGGCTCCCTAGCCTCTTCCGCAGGACAGATTTAGATGCAGAAAAGGTCAGCCAGTCGCCAAGTTGCCCGCGCCAATCATCTTCCATTTTTCCCCCTTCGACTCGCCCGATTTACCCCCTCTCTCCGCTGCCGAACCCTTTTCGCGGCCCGCTTTAATTACCCCATTCCATTCTTCATCTGTTTTCTTTCTCCAATTCATTGTCATGTTTATTTATTTTTATTTTTTTATTTTATTTTTATACAAATCTTTTTTCGTATTCGTATCTTGAAGCGAGACAAGTCTCGTTTTAAGGCACTGCTTTAATTATTAACCCATTCCGTTGTTCGTTTCTTTACTTTCCCCAATTCGTTGTCATTTTTATTTATGTTTTATTGTCATCTGATTTTTAATATTTTTTCCCCATATTCGTATCTTGAACACCTCGTTTCAAGGTGCTGCTTCAATTATCTCGTTCCATTGCTCATTTCTGTGCTTTCCCCAATTCATGGTAATTCTTATCCATAATTAATTTTTTTTTAATATTTTTTTTCATTTTCATACCTTGAATTGAGACAAGTCTCATTTCAAGTATCCCTTCAATTACCCCATCCCATTATACGTTTCTCTACTTTCTCCAATATATTGTAATTTTTATCACATTTTTTTCGTATTCGTATCTCGAAGCGAGACAAGTCTCGTTTCAAGGCACCGCTTTAATTATTAACCCATTCCATTGTTCGTTTCTTTAGTTTCCCAATTCATTGTTATGTTTTTATTTATTTTTTATTGTCATCTTATTTTTAATATTTTTTTTCCCATATCCGTATTTTGAACACCTCGTTTCAAGGTGCCGCTTTAATTACCCCGTTCCATTGCTCATATCTTTGCTTTCCCCAATTCACGGTAATTCTTATCTATACGCATTTTTTTAAAATATTTTTTTTCGTTTTCGTACCTTAAATCGAGACAAGTCTCCTTTCAAGATACCCCTTCAATTACCCCATTCCATTATTCGTTTCTCTACTTTCCCCAATTTATTTTAATTTTTATTTATTTAAAATGTTTATTTTTATATATTTTCCCCGTATTCGTACCTTGAAACGAGACACGTCTCGTTTTAAGGTAACCCTTCAATTACCCCATTCCATTATTCGTTTAGTTATAATTTTTATTTGTTTTTAATTTTTATTTAATTTTTATATATTCTTTTTCCGTATTCATACCTTGAAACGCGACAAGTGTTCCTTGGCTTGTGCCTCGGCGTTGCGCGCGTGTCTGACCAGTTCTTCTTTCGTGTATGGCACGACTTCCTTGTTTTCCCAAATCTCCCGGCCGTCCGACCACGGCAGTTCGGGTAGCTTCCGCGGCCGGTCCTTGTCCTTGCCCTCCTCGCGACGGCTCTCGCGCTCGTCGATGTAGTCGATCATCGGCTGGTAATAATTTATACCGCAAGCGTAATTTTTCTCGTACACGTAGGTCGGATAGTGTCGCCACTTCGACACCAACGGCATCTGCGCGAGAGGATACTCGGTTGCCATCGTCCTATCGATACTTCGATCACCGATAGATCAATTAATTTCCTTCGTCGATCGGCACGCTTTTTTTCTGCTCTCGATATTTCGCGTTCGAAAACAAAATCGTTGTCTTCAGATTTTACAATCAGACTTCAAAACCAAACGAAGAGATTTGCACTTTGTTCGACCGATTTTTTCTTCTCCAGATTTACTTCCCTTTACGCCGGTTCGTCGGCTTTTATTTGTCTTCAATTATTTCCTCGTGACTACGGCAAACATATTTTTTTTCTTTCAATCAGCCGTGATTTCTAATTTCTCGTGTAGCCGTCGAGCCGCCGTCGTCCATGAAAGAAGACTGGTCAGATCGAGGGACGCGTGGAGGTCTCGCAGAAAATTGGACCCCATTGACTCTCCGTCAGATCTTTTGTAGGTTTTTTTTTCGAGCGATTGCTACATGTCGTGGCTTCGGTATCGGGAGCAACCAATCAGCGGCTCTAATAATTAGACCGTGACTTTGCTCGACTGTTCTCGTATTAATAGAGGCTGTCAGCGGCTGCGCCAGATATATCATCGAGGAGTGACGTGAGATCGCTGATCGTTCAGCTCGTGACAGGCACTCGTACGGCTTGGACGTTCTCGCACGGCTGGGCTTTCTTCGGTTTTGCAAACCCAGTCGGTTCGCATTTGCTGAGCGTTGAAATTTTCTTTTTTTTTGTGGATTTATAGTGAATGTGGTAAGAACGGAGGAAATGAAAAAAAGGAGTCGCGTGATGGAATAAAAATACGCCAGTTGCACAGTCGACCGCTCTGTCGTCAGAGAAATAATGGTGAGGATTGCCAAGTATCGTTGCACTCGAGCATCGTCGTCGCTGACCTCTCTCAACCGATTGGAAAAATCGGCGAGCGATGACCAATGCGCTGACGAAAAAAAAACACTTGTCGCAAACTCACCGGATAATTTCGATCTCTTCGTCCTTCTCGGCGAGACGACGCTCCATCTCGTGACGCTGTTGGCTCAACTCGGCGGCCAGTCTCTGCGAGCGTTGTTCCTCTACCTTGCGGCCCTGTGAATTACAATTGCGTTGTCAATACCTATTGTCGAAATTAATTACCGGAGGGTCATTGGTAATGTGTCGCGGACTCACGGCCTCAGCTTCCTTGTAAGCGGCGGCGAGTTCCTCGCGCTCGTTCTCCAGACGACGGAGTTCGAGCTCCAATTCGTGGAGTCTGCGGTTCATGTCGGCGAGCTGGTTCTTGGCGTCGTTCAAGTCATCTGAAAAATTTTACAGTGTTTTTGTTACTGTCATGTATGCGCTTGGCATTCCCTACCATTTCGACCTGGGTCTAACACTTCACGTCTTGGATTGGGATCGCGTTTTTTTTTATATTATCGAACCTAACTCTCAAAAGCACTTAGATTTTTTTTAGGTTTTTTTTTAGATTGTTTGTTATCGTTTATGATTTAAAAAATTAACTTAAAAATCTTGCGTCGTATTTATAAAAATTCTAAGATTTGAGTCAGAGAAGGCTCGCGTCACCGTCTATTTTTTTCGACAGAAACAGTGCAAGAAATTAAAAGAAGAAAATCAGTCGATTGTGGGTTGTGGCTTGACCATTTTTATATGCAACACTAAATATTTTCGGAATTTTCGGGGTTTTACTTTTTTTTTAATTAAAAAGAAAAAGTTCGGAAAAATCTTACCCAAAAATGTATGGCTAAATAAAACTTCAAAACATTTTAAATAATTTTGAACAATCTGATAAACAATCTGACCGCACTTGAGAGTCAGTTCAGTGATATAAAAAATTGTGTGTCCGATTCAAGATGTCAAGTATCAGACCGAGGTCGAAATTGTAGCGAATGCTCTACATGCTTCAGAGTCGTCTTGACGAAAGTGCAAACGAACGGTTTAATCTTACCTCCAAGTTTCTTGTTCTCACGGGCGAGTTGTTCCTTGAGATCGCGAGTCTTCTCCAATTCGGCGTTGCAGCGCATAAGCTCCTGTTGCTTGTTGCGAAGATCGCGCTGGCTCTGTTCGTACAGCGAGACGGTTTCCTCGAGACGGGACTTCAATTCGATGTTCACCTTCTCCATGTGCTCGACGCGCTTCTGGAGCTCCCGAGCGGTTCCATTGGCCTTTACGAAATCAATTAAAAAAAAAAATCACATCAATCACCCTCGACATAATTACAATCGGTGGTTTGTAGAAATAATTTACCTTCTCCAAGTCGATAATCAGAATCTCGACTTCGGACTGGAGGCGCGACTTCTGCTTCTCGAGGTTGTTGATCTTCACAATCAGAGTTTCGATTTGTTCTTCCTGTTCCTGAATGCGAGCGCTGTACTTGCGGCGGATTTCCTCGACCTGCAAAATTCGTCAAAATATGATAACAACGAATCTAGCGGAATTTATATCACCATGCAGAATCGAGGATGTGCAAAAAATATATTCAAATTGTTAACCCTTCAAGTACGGGGGACTTTTTACCGAGAGCAAACGGACTTGCACAAAAACTATACGGATGGTCGTAATAAATTTTCTTCTACGTCGTCAAAAATACAAAACTTCAAGGTACGTCTGTGAATTTTTATAGATTTTTTTAACACGTCAACTTATTATTTGAATAGTTCGAAGGTAGCGGCTTGGCAAATTCTAAGTCCTTGTTAATCAAGGATCTGCACGTGAAGGGTTAACATTTTCACGGTGAAAATATATTTTATATCACAGATATATTTTTCGATTAATGCCACATAGTACTTTTGCCTTGTTAGTAGACAATACATGTAAAAAACTAGGAACGTAGCGAACCTCTTCAGCGCGAGCATTGGCCTCGGTCTCGTACTTGGACCTCCAGATGGAAACTTCACCGTTGGCCTTGACCAATTGACGCTCGAGATCCAGACGAGCCTCGGACTCCTCTTCGAGTTGGACGCGGACGGATTCCAATTCGATCTCGACCTTTTACATAAACCATAAAATTCGCAAATTATTTTTTTTTCACTGACAATAAAACAAAACAAAAAATAAAAAAGCGGCAGTTGCGTCGAAAGTTTTACCGACCTGGTGCAGGGAAGCCTCAACCATCGAACGGCGACGATCTTCGTCCTCCAGACGACGACGAGCGTCCTCCAATTGTCCGATGAGCTGGGTCTTGGTGTAAATGATGCTTTCCATGTTTACCTGCAACGATTATTTCCACAATATAAGCATTCGATATTTTACAATTTCGACGACTCAAACTTGAAGTGTTTTTAAAAATTATTTTCGAGTCTTGAAACGAACCTTCAGGTCCTGAACTTCCTTGACGAGTTCAATGTTCTCCTGGGACAGACGAGTCTTGTGGCTGGTAATGTCGACGATCGTGCGGTTCAATTCTTCGATTTTGACATTGAGCTCGGATACGTGAATCTCGAGCTTCTCGACAGTCTTCATCGAAAGGACCTTCTCCTTCGACACATTGTCGAGCTGAGCGAGAAGCTCGTAAACCTCCTGCTGGAACTTGGCTTTCTCCTTGTCCGACCTAAATTTTCGGGAGATCATTTTCCATTAAGCAACCATCGAGATAAACTGCCGGATGGTTTTAAGAAACAACAATTCTTTGTTTCCTAATGCATTATTGTTTGTTTGCATACGATAAGGAATGTACATAGAAAAAAGGTTCGTGCGTTTAAAAAAACATTTCTTGTCAAGAAAGGTCTAATTTTTTTTTAAGCAACGAACCATATTTCTGACTAAAAAAATTTTTTAAATAAACAAACAAGAATTATTGATCTCTTTGGAAACGAAACATTTGTTAAATGAACAAATATCGTTTTTTACTATGCAGCGTTGTCGCGACGGTTCGAGCCATCGATATTTGGAGGCAAAACTACCACATACTTTTAAGAAACAAAGAATTGCATAAGATAAGAAATGAACGCAGTAAAAAAGGTTTGTACATTTAAAAAACATGTCTCATTGGCAACGGTCCACAATTTCAAAAAATTAAAAAGCACCGTATTTTTATTTAAAAAAACTAGTAAAAGAAACAAACAAGAATTGTTGATAGTTGTCAACAGAAAAAGTTTGTTAAATGAACATCTTTTTTACTGTGCAGCATAGCCGAGACGTTTCGAGCCATCGATATTTTGGGGCACAAAAAACGAAGCATAGGTCAAGGGAGGAATCGCAGTCGAGGAGGAGGGAGAGTTCGAGCCATCGATACTTTCCTCGCGGACTTGACCCACCCGACATCGTCGAACTGGCACGAGGAAGAGACGCGGAATGTAAAAATGTTTAACTTGGATTTTTCCGTGACAACGAGGTGGAGTGGACAGACAGATAATTTAGTTTCGCGGTAAATTCGTGGGCGGACGCCCACGCTTTTCATGGAGGGTGTAAGGTGTCGGACGAGCGACGATTCCGTGGGATAGTGGGGATTCGGGCACCGGTCCTCGTGTACTAATATGGCGCGGCAACGTGGGCCTCAGAGGATTGAATCGCTCTCTCGGGCGACTCGCACCCGGTTAAAAATAGTCATAAGCCGCGAGAGAGTAAGCGGGCTCCAAGCAAAAGTTTAAGACAGAGAGGGTAAGACGGAATCGCCACGAGAGGTACGGAGGAATTACAAGTCGCGAGATTCATTTTAACGAGGACTGGCGAACCCTCGGTGGTTCACCTCTTCATAACGCGCACCCCCGCTTCCGCAACAGGTGGATTTTATTCAACTGTCCTATCCAAGATCAGCAAACACCCTTTACACGCGACTACTTCTTTTTTCCTTTTCCGGGCTATGAGTGGAGAGCGGGGCAAAATGGACCGGTGGTTTCCATTCGAGACGAGACTTTTGGTGTTTCGCGGATATTTTTTGAGATGGTCCATTTTGCCCCGCTGTTCCGTTCTTGCCCTGCTCTACTCTAGGTTTTCTTCGTACGAGACTGGCGTGTTCTACCGATACCCTTTGCATGCGACTTTTTGTTCCTTTTCCTGACTATGAGTGGAGAGCGGGGCAAAATGGACCGGTGGTTTCCATTCTAAGCGAGACTTTTGGTGTTTCACGAAATTTCTTGCATCGGTCCATTTCGCCCCGCTGTTCTGTTTACGCCCTGTTCCAACCTAGGTTTCCATCGTTCGAGACTGTCTTGTCCTAGCAACAAGACAAGAACATCTTGACGACACATTTGCACTCGACAACTTTTCTAAAATTCCTTTCCCTGTCTATAAGTGTAGACCGGGGCAAAACGGACCGGTGGTTTCCATTCGGGACGACAATTTTGGTTATCGTATCGCTCGAAATTTTTTAATGAAATGGTCCATTTTGCCCCCGTTTTCGAGCTGGTCTATCCTGGGTCTCCATCGTACGAGACTGGCTTGTCCCTGCGACAAGACGAAAATCTCGACGACCTAAACAATGAACGCGAGCCGGAAATCAGTAACATTTGCACGCGATAACTTTTCTAAAATTCCTTTCCCTGTCTATAAGTGTAGACCGGGGCAAAACGGACCGGTGGTTTCCATTCGGGACGACAATTTTCGTTATTGCGTTTCA
>JAPYZD010006785.1:0-10824 GCA_030522725.1 Ichneumoninae sp. B BG-2022a | reverse complement strand
AATTTGTTTAAAATCATAATTTTCAAGTATTAGATAAAATTCTGAAAAAATTCATACGTATTCAGAAAAATGAACAAATCATTTTCGGAAGAAAAAAAATTTGGTTGCCGGGTAATTTGTTGCACAATTTTTTTTTCAGTAATTTGTTATGAACATTCTGAAATTATTGTTACTATGAACAAACAATCTTTTCAGCACCTTTTGTATGCTAGCATTTTTTCAGATTTTTTTCTCATCAAGAAGTGTTTGTAACCTTTGTCTTTTTTCTCTCGAACTTAGGCGGCGTCAGACATTGTGCTAGTACTACCTTAAGTGTGAACTTGAGTTCGAACTAAAGATTAAACTCGAATTAGAATCGAATTTGAGTTCAGCGTAAGCTTGAACCTTAAGCACGCAATGAAGTTCGTTTCAATCTCCGATCGCAAGTTCGATCTCAAGACCGACCTTAAGTTCAAAGTAAAATTAAAATCCGACCCTTAGTAGGTGACCCTTAAAATCAATTCTTCAAATTTCACCTTAAAATCAATTCTTTAAACGGCATCTTAAAATGTCACCTTAAAATCAACTCTGAAAATGTCTCACCTTCGAACCACATCGCAATGACCGCGAGCCGCAGCGAGGGACAGTGCCGTGCAGCCTTGGCTATTCGTCAGCTCAACGTCCGCGCCGAACTCCAGTAGCAAGGACACCATTTCGACTGATCCTTCGTGAGCGTACATGCACAGCGCCGGTGCATTGCCCAGGTAGTCGGTAACGTGATTCGGCGACGCTCCCGCCAGCAGGAGCAGCCTCGAGACCTTCACGTTCGGACTGTAGATATTTCTGAGGGTGCACAACGCCGAGGACACGCACTCCGACGACGAGGCCATCCACACGGCCTGCAGATCTCGCGAGGGCCAGCAAGGCGCTACGCCACGATAGACGTGGGCCTTTAGCACGTGATGACCCAGCTCCAGGACCTTCTCGCCGTCCAGCGGAGCCTGCAAGCGCGACAAACGGAACGCGATCGCGGCATGACCGAGCCTCAGATCGCATAGGAACTTGGTCGATTCACCCTCGTCCCTTCGCATCAACCATTCCCTGAACGACGGATGAAAGAACATGTAGGTGTCGTCCAAACGTTTCACGATAAATCCAGACAGCATCTGCAATGACGATTGCAAAGTTTAAGTTAGTAAAAAGTTAACGGACTGTATCCGAAGATATATTATATATATCAGGCTTGAAGCCCATTGACTCACTGATCATCGGTATGATAGCAGCAGGAAAGAAAGTTTTCAATTTTTCAGATTACAAAAGTGGAGAAAGTAGTTCTGTACGGAAACCAAAGAAAAGTAACCAACTTCTTAGCCGCTCGCGTTCCGACCAACCTGAAACCAATCGGTCGATTGCTGCACCGAACCAACTGTGATTCCAACCTTGGAGCTTGATCTTTCGCCGATATTAAAAAAACCAACCATTATCTGCCGGATAAGAGGTTGTTTTATTATTGGACTTTACCACACCAACCCGATTTCCAATTCTGAACCAAGAGCCATCGGTGCTCTCGACATAGAGTCGGAAATTGGGTTGTTATGGAAAAGTCCAACTGTAAACCCACTTTTTATCCGCCGCATACAACGCATTGTATTATGGTTGGTTTTGCAACATCAACCAAAACCAGAAGGTTGGAATGAGAGTCGGTTTGGCCCACGAATCGACGTTTGAGTTGGAGTAGAGTGTTAAAAAAAGAAACGACCCAAATCCAACCCTAAGTAGTACGGTTGGTTGTTCCACTTTAAAAGTCTCATGACTGTTCGAGCTTGACTTTCCGATCGTTTATTCGCACACTGAATTCAAATCGGCCCGAGTAAATCGTAAGTTCGATCGGAACGATAAAAAATTCCAGGATCTTCAAAAATGACGACCAAGAGGTTGGCGACTTTACCACGAGTTCCTTACTGCTTCGCCCGAAATGAATACTTGCCTTGAATCTCTGCAAGAAGTCCTCCCACGAAACGAAGTGGTCGGTGTACAGGGAATTGACGGAATAGTACATCTCGGTGAGCGTGAGAGGATAAAGGGCCGCGAGGCAGACTCCCAGAAGAGGTTGAACCTTGTCGAACGATGTTCCAGTCGGAAATCTCAGATTGAAGTGCAGTTGAAATATTTGTGCCAACGAGACGGGCAGGACCTTGTAGCTCGCCGACTTGGCGACGAGATGTCCGCTCTCGATGAGATCGAGGGTGAGTTTGGCGAAGAGAAAACTGCCACCGGCCAGAGACAGCAGATGGGAGGCGAATCTCGTCTGATTGGCGCCGCACGAAGATTCGGCCTTTCCGTTGATGGACGCGGTGACGTTGGTCTGTATCGCGGGACTGTTGGCGAGCCGATAGCCGATGTAGTCTGCGAGATCTCTCGTGATGTTGCTGCCGGTCGAATCGTTCGTGCACTTGTCCAGCGAGATTCTCGTGTAGGGAAATTGTTTCGCGCACTCTCTGAGCTGCGTTCTCACGGTGCAGACGATCTTCAGCCAGCTCGGAAAGTTGGGTGCGTGCCTCGTCAGGAAAGACGCGATGGTGTCTCCTCTGTCGGGCCTGTGATATTCGGCTTCGCAGACGGCGTCGATCAGGATGACCATGTTGACCTCCGGCAATCGGCCGGATTTCCTGAGGCTCAACAGCGGCTCGATGATTCCACGCGAAAGTGCCAAGTCCGGATCGACGGTGCATTCTCGCTGGGAGAGAGAACCCTGAAGATGCGGCTCCGAGAGAAGATACTCCCTATAAGAGATCAGTTGAGGAGCCTGGCAGAGCTGAGCGGCCAACGAGTGGATGAGGTCCGGCACCAGGCACGTGCTGTTGTTGTCCGCCTGGCAGAAATGGTAGGCCACGACGTGCGAGGCCAGCTCTCTTATCTTGTCGTTTGTACGACGCAGATTAGTCTCCATGCTCGACACGGAGGACGGCCTCTCGATCTCGTCGATGACGTCGCAGCCTTCCTCGCGAAGGCATTGATCTCGGCGCCTGCCGAAACAACTGTGCTCGACCAGCTGAAGAACCAGCCCGGTCTTGCCGGTCCCTGGCGAACCGGACAGAAGGACACCAGGACTCGAACCCTTGACGATGGTCTCCAACTCCTCGAGCAACCATTGACGACCGGTGAACAGCGGAGTCGTCTCCACTAGCGGTACCTCGAAGAAGAGGGGCTTCAGGGTCAATTGAGCTCCCGGATGTTGGACGAAGCGCACTGGAATGAAATTCAATTATTGGGGGTAAGTTCCATAGAGTATTTTCTGGGAAACCCTAGCAGACCCGGCCGCTGCGAAAATCACCATGTTTTCACGGTGGTGACGACGGTGGTGACGACGGAATAAACCACCGGTCACTCAAACTTCTTTTCACGGTGGTTAGTACGTACCAAGAGTTTAGTAATATTGGAAAACATTGGATTACTGGTTTCAGACATTAATTGAATTACTTGTTTCGGACAAAGAAATTAACCTAACGACCTAAGTTGGGTTCGAACCCGGGATCTTTCGCATGGTTGCTTCGAACTTTAATGCTACGCTACCGCCTACCATTGAATTGTCCTCATTCCTAGTACGATTTCAACGTAGCAAAAGTTTTTTTATCTGAAATGAATGGACAACGAATGTTGTATTTATTTATTTACTGAAATTATTACTGAACAGAAAAAGGTGCTTTATATGAGTCAAGTTTATTTCTATTAGCATTTATTCATGTAAATTACATGTTAAAATAAATCCTAATAAAAAGAAGCTTTGCGAAGGACTCATATAATACCTTTGCTTTTCATTAAATAAATAAGTAAAATATTTATTGCCCATTTACTTTAGATAAGACAATTTCTTCTAAGATTGCATGACTAATGGTATATTCCGTCGTTCCGCCGTCGAAACCACCTTGTAATTCGCGTATCGTGGAGCGGTGGTTTACGTAGTGGTTTCGACAAAATGCTTCGAAAAGATTTTGCCCAAAACCACTACGGTGGTTTTGAAGATTGTTCGGTCGATGGTCGGCTCTGCTACGGTAACAGTTGCAATTTTTATAAACTCTTTCGTTGATCCTTACATTTCGAGTCTACGGGTCCTTTGAAGTTCCCTCCACGGTTCGACCTCCTGGCGCAGGACCTCCGATTCTTCAGTTGTTCACGATCGTCCATCTGGCCCTGTTGATTCGTGGCCGAGTGTCTTCTGGACGTGAGGGGACTGGAGCTTCCGTTCGACAGTCCCGAAACAGACACGGACATCGACATAGACATCGACGTCGATGCCGACACCGAGGTCGATATCGAAGCCAGACTTCCGGCGCTGTCGCAGTCCCTGACCTTTCCCTTGCCCTTCGACTTTCCCTTGGGCTTCGTCGGGCTTCGAAGCGCCGCGGCGACTTCCGCCTCGCTCGACGTGCCCGTCAACGTCGACACCGGACTCGTGTTCGTCGAGGCGAGCGTCTGAGTCTCGAAGCTCGTCAGGCTGCTGAAGGATGTGTCGTGGCCGCGCGCCTCGTTCAGACGAATGTTCGGCCTTGGACAGGCGGAGGAAGTCTGAACCGGCCGACCCGAAGCTCCCGGCAAGTCGACGGTGTCCACACCCGGATTTCCTCTCAGATTTCCGGAGCCCAACAGAAGACCCAGCCTCATGTAGAGATCGGACTGCGATGACTTCCTCGTCTTCGAGGACAGTGGCTTTACGCAGCCTCCTTCGTCATCTGTGAAAGTTCCGGACGGGACAGAAAAAGATCGTTAGTCGGGAAAGCGGAGAGACGGATTTAATCGTAAAACTGTCAAGACCAAAAAAAAACAACGACGTCGCCTCCGAGCGTATCGGAGGCAATTGCAAATTACTATTATTATTTATCACGATGCATGTAATCGGCATAACGGTTAAAGAACAACAACAACAACAAAAAAGTGTAATCATGTAGAAATGCGGTGTATATGTAAAAATGGGAGAGTGATTGATTATGGTTTCGTCATGCTTCGGGGAAAATGTTGCCAATCGGGTGCCGTCGAATCCTCCAGAAATCAACACACTTGTCGACCTATTACGATCAGGTCGAACTAAAGAGTGAAACTGTCAAGAGTGAAGCTTAAATTCGAGTACGGAACATCAGGGGAAAAGATCCTTGGCGAGCATCAAATTAATCGGCTTTGATTTGATTTTAATGGTTTTTTTTAAGCTCTTTTTAGATCGGAAAGATAGAGAAAAAGTGAGATTTTTAGATTTTTAGGTTTTTATACGAAACTTTACCTCAATTTGTTTTCAAGTAAATTTAAGATTTCTCATCGCTTTTATTTTTAACATTTTTTACTTTTTTCCCCGATAGATCACAAAAATGTTTAATTCATAAAAAATATTCGTTTCATAAAAAATGTTCAATTGATCAAAAAAATTCGTTTCATAAAAAATGTTCGTCTCATAAGGTCAACCCGGTTCCGATAGATCAATCAGGTGCACATCTGTACGTAAACAAAAAAAACACACACAAACAAAACGCATGAGATGCCACACACGAGTTGAGTAATAACTCCTGCCTGTGACTTTGTTGGCCGCAACTATCAGTTGATTGAGGCCATCGTTTGATTTGATGGAATTGTCAACGAGCGGGTCGCTGATTTTGCTACCGGACGAGCCGATGAGCTGATTCAATCCATCGCTAGCGCTACCCTGACTAGTGCTCCACAGGGATTTGATTTTTCCAAGTACGAGGCCTGGCCATCTTGATTTTCCTTCCCAGGACGATGTCATCCACGCTGTGTATCGCGTTGTTAATTTTTTATTTATATATCCTTTTTGTTAAATCCACAACATGGAAAAACCCACTTATCCGAATCTCGCTCATCTCGAGCCACGAAATTTGTTATCGTCTAAAAAATTTGATTTTTTATTGAACTTATTTTTACCTGACAAGGCGGAAGGATTCTCGTTTCCTGGGTGATCCGGAGTCGTCGCACCCCTTCGGGATGCTCGCTGGGGTGCGAAAGGACTTCTCAGCACTTTGGAGTTGAGGAAGAAGCGCTTGCGTTGGTTCGGTGGAGTCGGACAGCCTGCAAAAAAAAAAAATATATATATATACAAAGTAATTCAGAAATAAAATTGAGATTCATTAAATTGCTGGTAGAGCGCGAAAATTTAATATAATTATAACGATAACTCACTCTGCGCCATGACTTGTGCCTTGTGGCGAGCCTGGGAAGTGGCGGAGTCCGGAAGCACAGGTGGCTTGGTCTTCAGGCCCTTTCCCATCACTCCCGCTAACGCCGAGGATGTCACGTTCTCGGCTGAATCTCTCACCTGCAATAAATCATACCTCGTCGTAAAGCAGCTTTCTATAATTCGAACCGGGCGCCCCTTTAATTTAATTCCCTCTCCGGGGGAAAAACACTTTATTACCGACATCGCTTAAATAAATGAGCCAGAAAAAATCTACATGACATCAAATTTCATCGTTGCCGAGGATTTATCAATGCAGGGCTTTAGGAAGAAATAAAAAAAATCGTTCACTTTTAGAATCTTATTCTCAAAGTGAACTTCGCCGAGCAAAGTTTGTGCGATGAAAAATAGAACCTTTATAAATTCATGAAATTTTGTCTCATGCAGATATCTTCCGGGTCATTAAAATGACCAGACTCCTTGCGTGCAATACGCGTGGAAAATTGCCTATTATTGGCCAATGATCATTACTAACCCGTGCACCCGCGCGGTAGTGTTTCATTACTGCCTAGAGCGTAATAGGGCTCATTACTCCCTCTGGAAGCCCCATTACTCCCGGTGGTGTAATGGTCATTGGCGAATATGACTACTTTGGGATTCAAGAAATGTGTTTATTTCAACGAAGTCGTAAAAAACATATCGTACGGGACGAAGCGGATTTTCACCTCAGGTGATTTCTGCCCTCGGTTCGCTCGGGCAGCGAACTTCATACTCGGTGAAAATCGCGCACTTTTCTCCCTTGTAGCATAATATAATGGCACATTTATAGCTCTACCACTTACAACTCTACCAGAATCAAAATAAAACTCTACCGGAATAAAACTGTACAGGAATACAAGCCTACACTGTAAAAAAATTGTAAATTTAATGTACCGGATTGGAAGTTTTTATTCAAAAACGGGTACATTAAATGGTACATAATATACCATTACGATGAAAAATTAATGTACTTTTTCATTGAAATTAAATTAAAATATTAAAAATAAAGTATTTCCACACAGAGAAAAAAAATCATTTGTGTCAACAAAATGTGCGCTTACGGGTGGCGAAACAAATGTTTGGTTGATCGAAAGAAATACCACGTTGATCGAACTAACAGGCCGTCGACTCAAATTTTTCTTTACTCAATACAGCAATTATTTCGTTCTATCAACCAAAAATTTGTTTCGCCACCCGTAAGCGCTCATTTTGTTGACTCAATCGATTTTTTTTCTCAGTGCAATGTTTTTAAGATACGGAACATGAATTTTTCATCACACATTTGTACATTAAATTTAATATACCAGTTTTTGCATACAAACTTCTAGTCCTGTACATTAAATCTCATACGAATTTTTTTAAACAATGTAGACGGTAGCCTTGCATTTCGATAAAATTTTATTTCAACTCCGGTAGAGTTTTATTCTGATTCGGGAAGAGATTTTTTTTTACGTTCTGGTAAAGATTTCGGTAGAGTTGTTATCCGGTAGAGATGTAAATGTGCCAGTGTACTAATGCCCAAATTAAACACAATTTTATTAAAAAAAAAAAATCTATTCATGGTCTACGAGCGATCATTCGAAGACCACGAATCTGCGTCGGTTCTACTCCAAATACGTCGCACCTTCATCACCGGAACCGAATAGGTCTTAGAAAGGTGCCAACCTCGTTACCGAACGGGGAGCGACGGCCGAATGAAGCTGTACCGATACGCCCGTCGAGTGCCGACGTCATTCGACGGTCTCGTTTCAAAAGGTAAAATAATCTTTGCATGCCTCTTTGTCAGTCTGGATGTGAGAATGCCGCCTGTTAATCGAAACTCCAAACTGCCGTGGGTGGACCAGCACGAGGCGCGAGTCTTCGCGCATCGCCGTCGAAGACTTTCAAGGGGCGTTACGAGGACTTTGCCGGCAGCGCACAGCGCGTGGGCGCTGTCCGGGCGTTTCGCGTGTACGAATCTCCCGGGAACTCGCTGATAATACACAGCCGTGCGTCATCTGTGGAACCAATCCTCCGACACCTCCGCTCGCGATCCTTCACTTCCGTACGCGGAATTATTATCGAACGCCAACAAATTCGAGGTATAATGGAATTGGGAAGTGGCGCGATTGCGAAAGCGATGACGAATGCGCGGAGCGACGGGTCTTTTTTTTTTTTTTTTTGTAATATTGATTTTTTGTACATAAAGCATGGATTTTTCGAAAGGAAAAAAAAATTCCGGTTTTTTTTCAATGTGTTCAGAATTTTCCAAAACAGTCCGAAAATGGCACATCTTGCACAGCACAAAATATTTCTACATTCAACAAACTTTTTTTGTCCACAAAGGTCCACAATCAGTTTGTTGTTAATTTTACAAAAAATATTCGTAAAATGAACGGACTTTTTTGTAAAATGAACTAAATTTTGTTGTAAAATTAACACGAAAAGAATTGTAGCCGTTTGTGGACAAGAATCGTTGGCACCCTTTTTCCTGTATGAAAAAAGATATCTGCCCGAATGCACGCTTTTATGTGGCAGTCGTCTAAAATAATTATTTTTTATTACAGTTATCTGCACCGAAAAAATCACGTGATTTCAGTCCTAGTAACAATCGATTACCCAAAAAAATATTTAGTTGGGCATTGTACTATTAAATGGTATTCCACGCGTATATTTAAAAAATAACAATAATTTACTTTCTTTGCTGTTATTTTTTCAAACCGCAAACGATTTCTTATCGCCACGTAGATCTCGGATAATAAAAAAGTTATTGGGGTTCGAGAGAGATTTTTATTTTCATCAGCGGAAATAAATACCGAGGCGAAAGGGTTGAATGGATAAAAAAAAAGAAAAAAATGATGATAGGATGTTATTGAGAATTTAATGAGAAGAAGACTCACATGAGCGACGCGAGGCGGCAGGTTTGCCCCCCTCGGGTTGATCCTCGTTCGAGGAGGTCTCGGGCTTCCACATAGCGAATTTATGGTGGAGGGGTCGTCGAGCCAGTCGTCGTTGGTAGCGAGCATGGATACCGGTTCCGAGGAGCAGAAACCGGTGACGGCAGGCTCGTAAGGATGGTGATCCTCGCGGAGGACCTCGCCGCTACCCCCCGAGTGCAGACATATCGGGCATGCCTCGCTACGGAATAGACAGGAGTAGCAGCGCTCGTGACCGCACGAGTCGATGAGTCGACGCTTCTTGCCCTTGTCGAAAGGCATCTCGCAGGATGGACAGGTCGAGCCCCCGAGCATCGTCGTCGAGTCCACCAGCGCTCTGATCTGTGCCAGATCTAGAAACAGTAAAAATAAACACACAAAGTTATGAGTACATATGTTAACTCGGATGAATCATCATTTTTTGTCGATTAAAAATTTTTGGGTTTTTTTTTATGTTTTGATATACATATTTTTGTGCTAAAATTTTTGCGTCTTGGCCGATCCAAAATATTGCTGTACGCTATTTTGGATGAGCGGTCTAAACGCTGGGAATATTTTGATCTTAGTTCACTTTTAATGTTTAAAAATAAATAAAATTTATGGCGTTATGGATTTCGATAGAAAAGTGTCAGCGATTTTGTGTTTATTGCAGTGAATTGTGTTGGTTTTTTGTAAAATATTTGGGCGCGAGTAATTAAGGGTTAAATAATGTAGAATCCGCAGTTAACCCTTTCGATAGGTTGAGATACAACAAGTGGAACATGTGAGAATAATTTTTCGCTCGTTCGTTTGGAGTGCATTTTCACAGTCTACACGGTTGAAATATGTTTATTGTTATTTTTGATGAAAATAAAAGATACAAAATTGATTGAGTCACCGATTTCGTCTTTAACGAGTGCGAATAGTCCTGAGCTTCTGTTGAATGTTTGGGTGTGAGTAACAAAGGCTTAAATAATGCAAAATCCGTTGCAATTTTAACCCTTTCGATGAGACGCGGTACGACAAGTAGAACATACGAAAATAATTTTTCGCTCGTTCGCGAAACGATCTTGACCCGGGGCAAAAGGTCACCGGGTCGTTTACTTCTTCCTTTAGCCGTGGTACCGCGCGTATACTTACAGCTGTATAGCTATACAACATTTTACTTCTTTTTTTTTATCGCGCAGCCCAAGCGCACACCATTCTCTCACGATATTATCGACTTCGTGTAATTTATGATTTACGAGCGGATGATGGCAAGCGATCGTTTTCCTATAAGCTCACGACGACGAAGCCTGTTTTCATCTGGAGGAGTATACGGCGTCCCGAGACTCGTATATTCGATTCGCGAAGATTATTCGCCTCGATGGTACCGGAAGAGAATGCATCATCGATTCCTACTTATCGCTGAATCTCAAAGCCGCGATACCGTGGCACATTATTCTGGGCACTGTATAATCAACGAATAATGCGAGTAATGCCGCGTCGGCCCCTTATCGGATGCTCGATGAGTCGAATCAAATTCTCAAATTTTTCTGTACATTTTTTATTTTTTCGATATGAAAATGTAATAATAATAATCTTATCATCATCTTCAACTGTTCGACTGACGCATCATGGCAAAAGAAAAAATAATAATCAAAAAATTAGACCATGACGATTTTTTTATTTTTGGCCTTATGATTCATACCTTCTAAAGATATATTCGTCATTTGTTACATTCGCGTTTTCCGAACG
>JAPYZD010006783.1:0-15301 GCA_030522725.1 Ichneumoninae sp. B BG-2022a | reverse complement strand
TTCTCGTCGAAACATACAAAGCCGGGAATCGAACCGTCGACCTCCCGATGCTTAGGTCTTAGAGGCGAGCACGCTAACCACTAGACCACCGCACCGGTAGGGGGACCTAAAAAAGAATCGTCTTTTTATAATTACGACTCTCGGGTCCGGTCTCTCCAGCATTTTTTCTTTTACTCTCGTAAAAGCGGGTTTATTTTATTAAATTTTTTTTTATATAATAAACTCGTTTTTTTATAGAATTCTATAAAAAATGAATTTTTTAAAAGCATTCGGCACTTTTTTGTTTCGAAAGATATGAATAATGTCACTTTTGAGAAAAATCAGTTTTCAAATATTTAGAACCGGACGAATGAAATTTTTAAGAACAGAGGTCGAAAGACTGTGTTCCACGACTATTAGTCATATTATTTCAATTTTTTTTAAACTAAATAATAAAGAGTATATTTTTGGAAAATTCCTGTTTTACCGACATGGCGAATACACTAAGCCGGCAACTGATGGAATAATCTTTTTATTCCACGTTTCTTTCATTTACATAATGCAAGCAATTTAAATTTTTATCGTAGTCTAGTCTCGAAAAGGATTATTGAAATAAATAAGTAAAATCCGCTTTAGCGGAAGCGACGTGGCTCAACAGTATAACGAAGTCGTACACAATTTCATTTACCGTTCGGTTATGTGGTAAGAAAAAAAAAAAAAAAGAAAAAACGATCGGACAATCCAGTCTCGCGTGGGCCGAAGAACCGAGCGAGCGGCAAGACAGGAAGTGGCGAAAATTTCCCATTGTCCTCTGACGTAACGTAGGCGTCGTGCGGAGAAACGATCGAGCGCCCGTTAGTCCCAAAATCCCAATTCCGGAATCGGTTACGCTAGCGCGCGACGCTCCTCGGTCCGGAGTATATTTTACCGTTACGACTTTAACGCGCTGAATCGGGCCTCTTTCGCCCGCGTCCTTTCTCCTTGGATCCTCCTTCCTGTCCTCCACGAGGTCGCCATTCGTTATTTATCAACCAAGTTTTATTTTCCTTAATCGAATTCAATCTTTTTTTTTGTACGATATTTTTTATCGTAACGATGTAAGGCTGATCGATAATAAGCTGATTCTCAAGATAAATAAGGAGCTCAAATTTGCGTACTTTAAACGAAGAGGACGACGACGATCCGGTCTGCAGCATTGCGGTAGAGCGGGTCAGGGGGGGGGGGACTCGTTCCACTTTTATATTTTTAACGCTTCCTCGAGCTCCTTTCCTCTCCCACTTTTCTCTCGATGCCCTCTCTCCATCTCTTCGCTCGCAGTGCTCTCCGTCACCTTCCTTCGGTCTACTTTACGTGCCCCCGTCGCACAAATACACACACACACACACACACACACGTACACACACATAATGCGGCGGTACCTCCCGCGGCCTACAGTAAATATTTACAGTTAACATCTCGTTACATAATATAAGTCGTACAGCCGAAAAAAGGGAAGGGCGGTGATTCTTATGTCTTCGCTCGAAGGAGGCGGAGGTTTTACATCGCGATAACGGATTGTGTTACGTGCTACCGGCTCTCGAGGTCTTGACGGTCTTTCGGAACCTTGAACGAGTTTGGTTTTTTTTTATCAAACTTTTTTTTTTTTAGATGAAACATTTTTTCACGTATAATCATTAATACAGTTATCAAGAGCACAATATTACTGACAATTTTATATTCATAATGTATATATTTGTATTTTTTTTACGGGATGTACGGCGGAATTTTTGAATAATTCGTTTTATTTTTCTCCAAGGAACCTTTTTTTCTTGCAATCATAGATTCAATTACTGACAAAAGCTCAATACTGTTGTAGTTTATTATTCATTAATAAGACAAAAGCTACTCTGAACACGAAGTTCGATATAGCCTGTAAACTATATCTTCATAGACCCATTAATTTTTTTGAACAAACTTTTTTTTAGTTACAATCATTAATACAGTTATCAAGAGCACAATATTTATGAAATAAGTATATTATATTGTAATACAATACAATAGTATATTCATATTATACATGTTTTTAGTTTTTACCGGAATGGGGTCGAATTTTCGAACAATTTATTTTATTTTCCTCCAAGAAACTTTTTTTTGTTAATTTATTGAACAAAATTTTTTAATGACAAAAATATGTTGGTGAAATCACCCAACAAATTGTGGAACTAACCAATTATTTAGCTGTACCAACAAAATATTTAGTTGAACGTCCCTGGACGAATCTTAGTTGATTCAACCGTATTTTTTTATCAGTGTACACTCATAAATCCAATTATTATCAAAAGCTTAATATTTTTATAGTTACGACGACCATTGTTACTCTGACCACGAAGTTTATATCTTCATAGACCCCATTCCTTTTTTCGAATAAACTTTTTTTTTTACTTATAATCATTAATACAGTTATCAAGAACCCAATATTTCTGAAAATTGTATATTAATATTATACATGTTTGTATTTTTTTTTATCGGAATAGGGTAAAACGAATAATTTTTGTTGTCTCCAAGAAACTTTCGTTCTTGCAATTATACATACAATTACTAACAAAAGCTCAACATTATTATAGTTTATTATTCACCAATAAGATGAAAGTTGTTACTCCGACAATGTAGTTCGCTATAGCCCGAGAACTATATCTTAATAGTCCCATATACTTTTATTTATTTTATTTTTTACCGGAAGTAACTTCGAACATCCTGCGACGGAGCAATAAATTCATGCAAATCGCAGGTTCCGACCGTCAATTATAAACGGCAATTGTTATTTCCCCATTCGAAGTAAAACGTGTGCGTCCCAGACAGCGCTCTGCGTTGGCCATAAACATGTGCAAATCTCCAAGTCTCGTGTCGGCCCCGAGTGACCGACGAAAATGAAGGTTTGCCCCGGCTATTCAGCTCGTTATTTATGTCGCTAATTGATACACGAGGCAGAGCGAGAGAGAAATCGCAACGACACGTTTGTTCGAAGCTTGCAGTTTCCGGGCGAGGGTTCCCTCACCAAAATAATACAACGGATATCTGTTCATCGATTTCCGAGTCGAGAGCCCTGTTTTAGCAATTCTGAGTCGTATGCGCATGCGCACATTTATTTTTATTTTTCCTCATAATTTCGCTGAACAACGATTATAGATCTTGGGTACGTTAATTTATCGTCGGTACGTGTAAGATCCTCATTGTCGATCGCGGTTACCTTTAATTAATTAATTTATTTATTGACCAATTACGGGCTGGGCCCAATTAGACGACGAAACACAGTAAAAAAAGTTTGAACTTTTTATAACAACTTATTGTCCACAAACGGCCACAATTTTTTATTTGTTAATTTTATAGTTTTATAAAAGAAGTACAAACTAAAATTGTTAATTGCACAAAATACAAACAAGCCAGTTCGTAATATTTCCACCCTGGACAAACGAATTTGTCAATTGCTTAACAAAATTATTTTTAACTTTGTATTCTAATTTTACGACATTATTTTTTACGGTGTAGGCAGGCCTATCGTCAAATTGTACAACAGTTGCTACAATAGTAGTTGTACTGATAGAAAAAATATAGTTGAAACAAGTAAAGATTCGGGCAGGGACATTCAAATAAATAAATTGTTGGTACAGAAATTTATTTATTTGATTATTAGTCGGTTCACCAATTTTCTGGGAGTTTTCACCAAATAATATTTGAGGCATTTAGAATATTTTGTTCGACCAGCAAAATATTTATTTTGAACGTCCCTGTCCGAATCTTTAGTTGATTCAACCGTATTTTTTTATCAGTGTGAGTCTGTTTGAAAATAAACAAGTATAATTAGCCCGCCAAATACATATCGAAAATACACAAAAATTACATGCGATCAATGAAACTAGTAAAGACGAAAAAAGCGCATGATCAATCGTCCAATTAGCAGATAAGTCCGGTTTGAATGTCCAATCTGGAACAGTTTTCACGATACTCGGGAATTTACTCCGAAACTTGATAGTTAGGCCCTTTTCGCCGTTCTTCTTCCGACGTTCCAACTCGGCTCTCGCCACTGATACACAGTAAAAAATAATTTCGTAAAATCGGAATGTGAAATTTCGTAAAAATAATGTTGTTAGGGCTGAAGGACTCAGGTTGATAGCCCTTTGCCAAAGTGTATAATCAACATAGGAATACAACTAATATAAGGAGACACTTGTATAAAAATGTTAAGCACTGGCAATAAATCTCCTTTACTACTAATGTTGTTAAATAAGTGACAAACTCTTTTGTCACTTCTTTGAAGATACGAACGTGATCTTTCAGTTTGCGTGTCATTGACAATTTTAGTTTGGACTTTTTTTTAAATAAAATTTGAAAATTAACAAATAAAAAATTGTGGACGTTTGTCTACAATAAGTTGTTGTAAAAAGTACAACATTTTTTTTACTGTGTAGTTGATCTTTTAATCATTCTTTAACGAGAAACTCGGTAAAACTGTTGTCCAACAGGCCCGCTGGACGAGTTTATGGAGCCGAGATCGTCAAGGATAGCCGGGACAAGCTGCTATACCGAGCGGCTTTTTTTTTATCCGCAGTAGTTCGGATTATCCGCAAGCCCGGATATATTTTGCTTGCGAGGCTCCGGCGTCGAGGAACAAAGAACAGGTGGATCGGCGTAGTCCAAGTGCGTGGGAATAATTAGGTTCGTTGATTTCTTCCAAGGATCACGAAGTTGGCCGGCTGACAAGAGTCTGTACCTGTGTGTGTCTGAGCTTCTTTTTCTGTAGCCTCCATTGACACGACATTGTGTTTGGTTAATTGGGTGCGTTTCGCACAGCCACGGAATACAAAGGTGTCATAAGCTCGTGCGGGTTTGCATGAGCGGGCGGCACAAATTGCGCAATACAGGAAAACGACGGAGCGAGTCCCTGAGGTTGCGACGTATGGAAATTCCCGACCGTGAAACAATTGGGTGTGAATGTATCTCACTTCTCGAATGCTGCGCGTTGGTGTGTTTTTTACTTATATATAATAATATGGCACATTTTATCTCTACCACTTACAACTCTACCAGAAAACAAGTCTCCCGGATAATAACTCTACCACATAACAACTCTACCAGAAAACATCTCTACCGTATTAGAACTCTACCAAAAACTCTCCCCGAATAAAAATAAAACTCTCCCGGAATAAAAATAAGATTTAGGGGAGAGTTTTTGGTAGAGTTCTAATACGGTAGAGATGTTTGGGGAGAGATGTTTTCTGGTAGAGTTGTGAGTGGTAGAGATATAAATGTGCCAATAATATAATAAGATAAGATAAGATGTAATAATATAATAGAATAAGGTTTTTTGGTACATTTGTTTTAACAAATTCAGGTTCTTTTTTAAGGAAATACTAGAAGTTTGGGCTGTAGAGGAGACAGTTTTGGGATCTAGGCTAGTGGGAGAGAAAAATCATGACGAAGAGCAACGTGACGACGAGGTTTTCGATTATTAGAGGAAAGCTATTTAAAATAGACCGAGTCGCTCCAAAAACTATGAAATATAATCGAAAGACGTTGAGCGCCAATAGTTCGGCAACAATTCCCACAATGTTACGATCCTGTGGAATCGATTGTTTCTACTCTGTCAGTTAACGGCCCGATAAGTAAAGAGCCTCGCTAGCGAACCCGTATTAGAATAAATTGTGTGGAATTTATTTTATATTCATAATTATTTATTACTGTTCGTCAGATAAATGATCGAAAAACAATGTATCCGTTTATTGTTTATTCTTGATAATAAGAATAAACATAATAAGAAATCTTAATAAGAGACAACAGATGCATTGTTTTTTTTTCAATTAATTGTATGACGAATCAAAAAAATTGTGATTGTAAAATAAATTCTGCATAACGAACTTAATACATGTTGAATTACTTAAATATTACGAGCTGTAGAATATTTTTTATTTTTTCAGCGAGCGTCTACAACACTGACAATCACGTTACATGTAATGTGAAAAATCGTTAAAAAAAGTAGTGCACACGGATGGGCCATTCATCTCTCTCGCGAGCTCATTTCTAGCCACACACTTAGATAACGACCTCTTAATTTTTACAATGTGTTTACGTGACTCGATCCCTTTAATAATATATCGTAATCCCGCTAATGCTTCCGAGCTCGTGCCAGTCGACGGGCATTCGGTCGCGTAATACTCTGTATTATTCAGAATATGAAACTGGGAAAAAATAAGAAATTACACGCGATAGAAATAATACATGAGAAAAATTTTGATCGAGAGTTCCGCGACTCTATTCGATCGTCGCTGAATCAGCGCTGTTGCATGCCACTGCTGTTGCATCCAGTCGATGCTACGTAGAACCTGGTATAATCGGCGATTCGTGTCCGCGATCGAAATAGCGATCGGGGTAAAAAGTAAAAGAAAAAAAAAATAGTAAAAAAAATATATGGACGAAGCTCTCTCGTTGAGTGAGCGCGTGCGTGTTAGCTTGGGATACCGATCAATATCGACCGTGCGATACACACGTATTGCATTTGCGTCGCCGAAGGCTAATGGACCGTAAGTGGAGCACCACGCGCAAAGAGATCGTCACCGAGACACGCGAGCGTGGTCGGCGCAAATAGCGTTCTCGCCGGGGTTCCTCGTATATTTAACTATTATCGTCGCTGTACATCCTAGTTATCCAATGAATTTCCGAGCGACTCCGTCAATTCCCGACCGCTCTGCATCCATAAAACGCAAATGACAACCTGTATGCCAGTTAACCCACCGAGGGTCAGTGGGAAGATAACTTACCAGCGAATTATTATTTTTACACACTTGCGGATACATTTTTATGCATTTCATTTCAATTTAATTCCATATTTTTATTGTTGCATTTAAAAAAAAATTCAAAATCGTTGCATTTAATTTTTACAAACCCTTTACGAATTTTTACAATCTGTGCGCCAGTTAATCCACCGAGGGTCAGTGGGAAGATAACTTACGAGTGAATTATTATTTTTACACATTTGCGGATACATTTTTATCCATTTAATATAAATTTAATTCAATTTTTTAAAATTGGTTCATTAAAAAAAAAATATTTTGGAATCGTTGCATTTAATTTTTCCGAATCCCTTTCAAGCCATTCGATGATTTAATTACACGTATTTATCTTAACGTTATCATGTACAGTTTCTAGTGAAAATTACCGTGCAATATTTTTAAAAATAACAAAGAGTGTCGAATAAAAATTCAAAATCAACATTACTGTGATTAAACAATGTCACATCATATTAATGCAAAAGGAGGTCGACCTATCGAAATAAATATCTGTCGGTCCGATGGTAATTAGAGGCTAATTAGAGAAGAAACTATTTATATTTTTGAATAAAAATAAGGATGAAAAAAAAGAACCGCGCGAAGATATAACGAAGCGAAGTGGCGTGTGGTACCGCTGCCTTCTCTCCTCTATCTGGGGCATTGGGTCACACGAGTGAGTTTCCCGTTTGACCCCGCGGCCCGCGTCCGACTCTGTACCCCACCCCCCTTCTCCCCCTCCCCCACCCCCTTCATGTGTGCACGCGAGTTCGCAATTTGTCACAAATGCCTTCACCTCCACCACAGATAGCCGTGCGCATGCGCATTACACAGCCACATGAATATTATATCAACCGAACGTAATTTTCCTATTTTTCTCTCCCGACTTGACCTTCCCCATTTGCCGTCCAGTTGAGCCGCACGATTAACTGAGTTCGCGATGATCGTTCCTAAGAGATTATCGCGCCGACTTCCTGGCTCCCAGCATGCCTCGGTTGCATCGAGTGTCGAACTTCGCTGATTCGCTGGCCCGATGGAGTTGCAATCCGTTCGTAGCGAAGACGGTATTCGTGGCGCAACCGAGAGAGACGTAACGGAACACCGACGACGATGTGAAAAACGGAGTCTCCGAGCGAAGGCATCGTGCAAGACACAGAGAAATTGAGTAACCGGGAGGCTGAGCAATTTTCACACAGGTATACACGAGTGGTACACCCGAACGAGCCGAGACTTCCCGAGAAGTGCATATAATGTCATTGATGCAATTCAGCTGCGCTGCAGTTCGCGCCGAGACTGAACTATGCCGTAATACGGCGTAGCTTTTGCCCGGTTTATAAGCGATTATAGTCGCGAGACCGCGCGGCCTCCGCGTTCCCGGTTATCTCGGCGACGGCACGCGCGAATCTCGTTCGACACAAAACATCTGTAGACACACATCGTTTATTCTCATTGGCTCTGTGGCACCGTAATAAAAATATCTCGTAGAACTGTCGCATACCGATCGCCTACTCTCACCATAATTTACGACCGTAGAGCGCCAGACGGATAATTATGGGATAATAGCCGACAGCCGACAGCCGACAGCCGACAGCCGACAGCCGACAGCCGACAGCCGACAGCCGACAGCCGACAGCCGACAGCCGACAGCCGACAGCCGACAGAACGTGTAGATATGTTGGGCACGTGCAGTTATATATTCGCTGCATAATCTTGTTACATTGTCGTGTACATATTAATCGATTGATAATCTTTTTTTATGGCTACCTCGCGTGTCACAACAAAATAGCGAACCTAGCTGTAATGTAATTCGCTATATGTGCCGCGTGCGAGCGTACGTATGTGTGTGTTATAGTACGGGGTTTCGCGAGACTCGAACGTCCAACACGTTGCAAGACTGCCTGCTCTGGCTCGCGCATTAAAATTAATGCAGCGTGCCCCGGATACGCTCGATGGCGTTCCACATCTTGCACCGCCGAGCCGTGCAATCTGGAGCAAAGGTGAGACCCCTTTACAGGGAAGAGAGAAAGAAGGATGGAGCCCGGAGCGAACGAGACGATGTCTCGTACGGTGTGTCCTATCGTGTGTGGTTTTAACGCGGGAGAGGCATACGACCAAGATCTAAAGGAGAAAATGCGTAGAAGGAAACACCATCAACGTCGAATTTTCAAGCGCACTGAGACGTTCCAGCCTTGCATATATAAGTTTGCATGCTATAAGAGACCTAGGCATTTAACAAATATTTCTTGTTCCTAAAAATCCTAAAAATAAAAATGTTCCTAAAAAATAAAAATGTTCCCAAAAAATTTGTTTTTTTCTTCATTCATTTTGTAATTTTTTTGACAACTCAATTGTAAAGTTGTTGAATTGTAACGTTTATAAGACAAAAAAGATTGAGGACTTTTGTGAAGAAGGGATGATTGAACATCTAAATAGACATTTCTTATCCACAAAGATGCATAGTTTAATAAAAATAAATAAAAATTTGTCGACTTAATTAATAAATTGTAAAACTGCAAAGTTGATAAAAAAACGAATGGTGGATCTTCGTGGACGGGAAACATTTGTTGAATGGACGAATCTCTTACGACCGAGAAGAGAACAACATATGAGCTGGCTCACCGGCATTCTCGTAACACACTACTTGAGTATCGAGCCTACAGAGATTGTGTGTTGTGCGGACGATGAATTACCGTTAACACGCGTACTCGGTCGAGCTATGCACTGATAGCTACTGGTTATACATATCCTCAGAAGTCTAAGCTGTACAATGTTGCGCCAGGTTTCTATTAGTTGAGATGATCTTGATGGGGTTTGAGAGGCAACAAGTGGATCATCGCCAAGTCGTCCGGCAGCTTGGATCCGAATGCTCAGTAACGTAGCCGCGTGAAATAAAAAACAAAAAATGTTATGACAGAAGTGACCTTGATACATTTTCTTAACAATAATTCAATTTGTAAGAATTCGTAAGAGTTCGTCAGAATTCGTCAAAATTTCGTCAGAATTCGTCAAAATTTCGTCAGAATTCGTCAACACTTTCCAGTATTAAAAAAATAGGAATTAAGGGAATACGTCACACAGCGACTTTACTACTTTTGGAACTAAAAATCGCAAGCGTTATAAAACATTGAATGAGGCTTTTTTAAAGCATTTCTAATAATTTTTCACTTTCTTTTGCCTACTTTATTAGAATTTCTTTTCTAAATGAACATTACAACATTATTAGGAAGGTATCAAGATAATAAAATCGAGCTGTGCCCACAGATTTTCGAAGATATAACGAGTTGAAGGAGCTTCGAACGTGTATATGGGTAGATATCTAGGCCTCAGCCACTGCTGCCAACATGTCTCTACGACCCCCTACCATTAAGTAACGGCGACCATGTGACATATTCCCTTAAGAAATATATTTTTTTATGTAGCCGTTTTACCGACAGGGCAAATAAGATACTTAAGGTTTGGAGAGTAGTTTTTTTTTTAATGGCCCAAAATAAAATTGATCAAAAATTAGATACCGTGGCTGTAACTACACTGTAAAAAAAATTTGTTTGAAAATTAATGAACAGTATTGGGAGCTTTTTTACATAAACCGTTTCTGAAATTTTAAACACACGTGCGTTGCAATTTTACAGTAAAATTTGTATTTTTCATTAAAATTTTTGTAAATTTCAAACAAAAGATTTGTCATTTTAATATCTGGTATATTAATTTCACAAGTAAAGTACATTAGTGCTTAATTAATATGAGTAATGTTAGCAAATTTCAAGTTCCAGTACATTAAATTTACAATTTATTTTAACAGTATACACACTGAGAAAAATTATGGTATTTCCTACTATAACGAAAAGTTCCCATGGAGAACGTCTATATAGATAGTTGTGATAGTATATATTCAATTGATTAAACTACAATTATAGTTACAACTATAATTTTTCGTCATTGTCGTAACTATAAAATGTAGACGCCCCCCTCCCCTGGGAACCATTTACTATGTAAGTTTTTCTCAGTGCAAGGAGCAGCGCGCCGCGCTCCCGACAAAAGTACTCGTTTGTAAAGTTCAATCGCTTCTATGAACTACCTCCTGTGATGAAAGAGTTTTATTGAGGAGCCGTCGAAGCGCCGGTAATGGTATGATTAATATACAGCGACGATGTCCCGTTTACGAAGACGAAACGTCGACCGACGATCGGCCGAAGAAATGCGTTCGTGTAAATACGCCCGCAACGCGTTGCGCACAGCTGTGCGATGGCTCATCCGAGATTCCGAAACGGGACCCGGGCCTGCGGTACCTGCGATATTCGGCGTCCAAGTGAGCTACAGCACGCTTTATACTGTACACACGGAATTAGCACTCACCCGTTAAAACGGTTACCTCACGCAACGATGGTTCGAAGTAAAAAAAAGGGTAAGAAAAAAACTAACAAAAATAAATAAATAAAGGTTACAAAAAAGAACAGGAGGCGAAGAGGAAGTTTAAGGAGGCAGAAAGCAAAAAAGCAAGTCTCTCATAATCGTGACTGTTGCGCGGGAACCGCATCGGTGCGAAGAGTCACGGTCCGTGAGGAGACAGTCGGATGACGCGTCGGAACGTCAACGAAAAATAATGCGCGAGTTCACGGGCTCTTGCCTCAGAGGGGGGCTTGAAGAAAGTCCCAAACTGCCTTACGAGGCCCACCGTGAGGTGCCGTTATACTCTCGGGCTCGTGGAATTCAATCTTTCGGCCTACACGGGCCTCCTCGTCACTCTGGAAGCTGAAGAAGCTCCAATCTCTTGCATTTTTCATTATTTTTTCTTCTCTATTTTTTCTGCAAACAACGTCCGAAGAGAGTTTGCCATTTTCCGATACCAAAGGAGATTTCCTTTGGTCTCCTTGGTCAGTCGTTTTTCAAAGTTTTTTTCCCCGAAAAACCACTATAACTGGTGATTTATACTCTCTATATGATTCCTCATTGGGAATCATGTAGCGTGTGTGAATCATCAGTTGAAAAACATCGATTCCTTTTTTTTAAACAAACACCAATAGAAATAGTTACTTCCGTTATTTTCCTCAGCAATGAGGGTGCGCTCAGCGACCACCACTTCCACAACCAGAAAAATAATTTATTCGACGGGCGCCCCGCAAATAAATATTTATTTGGTTCAAATAAACATTTATTTCAATTGCATGTATTATTATTTTTTAAATATTTTTCCAAAAAATTAATTGATTAGTAATTAATTTTTTACAGTCCATTGTCTCTGCAGCATTCCTTCCGGTGGAACAACATGCGTTGCTAAGACGTCCTTCCCTACCGACCTATAGGAAGAAACCACACTGAAAAAAAAATTGACCAAAAGTCGCGGCAACATACGTTCAAAGCTGTTATTTTTTTGGCACAAATAAATCATTATTTTGTTAATTTATTATTTGCTTCAATTTATTCAAAGTTTGTCGATCGAAACAAACATTTTTGTTGTAACAACAAAATCCCCCTCTGAACATATGTCACCACACATTTGCTTAATCCAACCATTTCTTTTTCTCAGTGTAATGAAAATACATTAAAAAAATAGTCCTCAAATTGCCGGTACCGATTCGAACTGAGTATGCTGGCGCTCCGTCTTTCGGTGTCGCAGACTGGACCAATTCGACCGAATGCTGTGTATGTGTTTGTGCTCCCGCCGTCTGCACGAACATAACGGCCGGCCACTTACCGTTACAAATGACGTCCCGATCCGATTCAGCATCGATCTTTGAGGGTCTCTCTCCCCCCCCTTCCTCCTCTCTCCTCTCGCGGTTTCGATACGATTCCGATGCCCACGCGATTCCGCTCTTTCTCTAGCGGAGTTGGAATTCTCCCTCTCGTTCTCATTCATTCTCAATTTTCCGTCTTTATCCTCGCCGTACCTGGACGTATTCTCTCGTACATATAACTACATACGGTATCCTCCTGATAAATAGAGGCTTGCCTCGTGCCGTTGCCGCCGCTCGGTTCTTCTCTCTCTTTCCCCAATCCCGTTTGTCCCGCTTTCTCCCCCCCCCCCCCCCCCCCCCCCCCCGGTTTAACTCCGAACAACCTATCTCTTTCTCTCGATGATACAACGACCAAGTACAAAGTCGATTACCATACGCTAATGGCCGCGGCGTTCCTGCAGCCCCGCGCCGATCTATCGTTTTACTTTACCGTTAGATAGCTCCATTATTTTATTACGCAATCGAACGGCGGAGTTGCCTTTTACACGGTTTTACAGACACAGATATGTGCGCGCAGATTTTACCGCGATCTCACTCGCATCGGCGCTATTGTCTTTGAGGTTGCTTTTGCCATTTTTTTTTATCATTCATCATTGTACCGTAATGCACATTACATACTCTTGGCAGGTGTACGGAGCATCTTATGATGCTATATACTGTGTATATACATATATGTATATAGACTAGGGAAGAGCAATGATGTCGGAATGAGTCCCAAGTGTATTTACGTTAGAGAAAAAGAAATGGATGATTCGTAGAATAATGGGTTTTTCAGTTGTTAATTACATATAGCTGGAAACAATTTTATAGCGTAAAACGCTATTCCCTGGACAGCATCCAAAAGTGTGTCCTAAAATTTGTTATAAAATCTTGATTTTACAGATGAGATATTAACGTAGTTTTACTCAAGTAAAATGCACATTACATACTCTAGGCAGGTGTACGGAACATCTTATGATACTATATACAATGTATATACATATATGTATATGGACTAGGGAAGAGCAATGATGTCGGAATGAGTCCCGTGTGTATTTTTACGTTACAGAAAAAAAAATTGTTGATTCGTAGAGTAATGGGTTTTTCACTTCTTAATTACATTTAGCTGAAAATAATTTTGTAGCGTAAAACGCTATTCACCGGTCGACATCCAAAAGTGTGTCTTCTACAAAATGTTACACAATCATGTTTTTACGGCTCAAATATTAACGTAGTTTTACTCAAGTAAAATTGTGCGGGAAAAAAAATGCGTTCGACCCTGAAACGAATAGCTGTGGTCGGGAATTCGTTATCCACCTATTTCTCTCTTTCGCCGCTGTCGTCGAGGGAAGGTGGAAACAAAAAGAGTTAAAAAGAAACGAAAAAGTCGAGCCGTTAAAAATAATTTCGCGAGAGGCTCTCTTTCGCGTACATCATTAACCGGCGTGCACGGGTACGAAAAGAAATAGTCCGCGAGAGCGAGACGACGAGGATGGAACGAAATGGATAACGCAAGAGCGTCTTACAGAGCGTAAGCGAGTAGAGCCCTCGGCGACAAAGAAGATCCAAAGAGTCGTCGAATGAGCGCAGTTAGCAGTCTCGCAAACTTTGGGTCCATAGAGCGTCACGCAGACGCAACATACGGACGGATGGATAAATCACCGTTGTCTCTCCTTTTCCTCTCGGAGATACTCTCGGTTCAACCCTTCCAGCGACAGCAGCACCGTCAGCAAACATCGCCAGAGCCAGACAAAAATCGTCCAAAAATCACCGAGTCCCGAACGCCCACGGAGAGACATTCGCCTTCGTCGAGCGCAGCTCGTGCTCCGAAATGGAAGAAAAAGGGGGACGTCGTCGCCTCGTTTAAAAGAGTTAAAAAAAAGAAAACCCAGTCAACCCTCTTTGTTACGTTACGAAGATACACGTAAATAAAGTCAAGAGCTCAAGGGGAAACAATTATATTATCTCTCGAATTCTTGAATGTTTTTGTAACCCACTTTTAACAATCCTCTGCTCTTAATCGGTATAATAATATAATAATATTATAATAATAATGACAATTGTGGAGATAATGGTAAAAGAGTCGATATTGAAATGTTGGAGAAGACTGGGGAATTGAAGAATTGCAAAAAAAACGGAGAAGAGTCTGTCAACGGGTGCATCGGTGAATGCAGTTGCATAGCTGACGTTGCGTAACATAGGGGAGTTAGACAATGCTGGAGTACCGCGTTCCGCGCAGTGAGGGATAACTGGGAGCAAGATTTCTTCTCGCGTACGTTTAATGTGCCGGGGAGTGCTGCTGCGTAATAAATCCATTCTTCTATCTGTCCTGTCTCCCTCCGCTGTCTTACGCTCGTTTCTTCAATCGCTTGCATTCACGGGGGTCAATCGGCAGCGCCGAGCCAGCTCGGGGCAAAGGCCGCGCGCGCTCCTGACGATTTAAAAAGGTGTGTCGAGCTATCGATGCATTACCGGATTGAGTCGAATCGAACAGTGTTAGGCGATGTGAAACAACCTCGTGCAACCCTCGCTCCTTGCCTGACACGGCCTCAGTCATTTTGAAGATCCTTCTTTAAAAATAACAAAAATGAATTACGTTCTCCGTTACCAAGTGAGGCTGTTTTTCGTATGTTCATAAGAACATCGAACATAAACAAATACAGATAAATATTTTTTGAAACACGATTAAATTAATGAAATTCGGGAAGCATTTTGTTATAATAAATAATAAATAATAAATAATAAATAATAAATAATAAATAATAAATAATAAATAATAAATAATAAATAATAAATAATAAATAATAAATAATA
>JAPYZD010006782.1:0-10357 GCA_030522725.1 Ichneumoninae sp. B BG-2022a | reverse complement strand
CGTAACAAAAGTTTTCTTATTTCAAGTGATGATCATCAATTTTCTGATGATGAAAGTAAATCGGTTTATTGAGCCTTTTGCTTATTACAAAATGAAAAAAACAACCATACTTATGTTTACGCTAACGAATAACGAATCGCCTATGCGTCTGTATGTGATAGTTTTTTACGCATAAATGATTTTGAATGTCAAATTTAAATAATTTAGAAAAATGTTCACAACTTTTCAAAATTCATTTCTATAATATTAACCATAAACATAAGTATTATCAAATGCTTTAAAAGTTATTGGTTGCGGAGTAGCACGATATCTAAGTCTCTAGATGCAATAGCCAATATCTATTTACATATTTCTTGAAGCAGTTTGAGTTTAGGCTATGTTCAGTCACAGATGATACCCTGTTCTATCAAATTAAAGATATATATAAAAAATACATGAAATTATATATCATTAATATATAGGAATATCTAAAATATTTACATACATGAATATATATGACGTATACAATATATATATCTGAACATATATTAGTTAAGATATTTAATATATAATCAGTATATATTAAAATTATAAAATTGTAATATATCCCGTTATATATCTGGCGGATATATAAAAGATATATAGGGGATATAGAACTTTTTGCCGTTATATATGACGTATATAAATTACATATCTTTCTATATATCTAACATATACTTCATTTCCATGGGGGTTGCGCTAGAAAATGTTTATCCATAGGGATATCCCTGTTTTTGGTGTTTTCTCACAAAAATCTATCGGGGTTGAATTTTAGAGGCATCTGCCACACACAGAGATCTCGGTGTAGATAATAAACATTTATTGCCAACCGTAGCAGTAAATTGTATTAAGATATGCTGTGGATGTAGTATATCGATAAGGATTGTCCTTATTGTGATTAGTGTATCACTCTATAATATAAAAAGATTTCGCCGCTGTCGCCGCCGCCGCCGTGCCAAGAATCGAGGGGGGGTCAAGAATACCGTCAGAGGAGTCAATAATCAGGTCAGGGGTTCAATAATCAGGCCAGGGGGTCAATAATAAGGTCAGGGTGTCAATAATAAGGTCGGGGGTTCAATAATGGGGTCAGGGGGGCCAATAATAGGGTCGTGAATTTGGTTAATACTGGAACCGTAATATTGTGGCTTAGAATTGTAAGCGCATACGTCTTTTGAAGAACTTAGAATAATAAAGGTTGAAGTCCATAAACGGGTGGAGTTCTAGTGGAGCTGGTTGCGCGGGCCACAAGCTGTCACCGAACATCGTTCAGGAGATCTGGGAGTCCCTTCCGAACTTCTCGCTACCGTGGAGTGCTTCGATCGGCCTTCTCCCATCGATGGAAATGACGGGGAGTAGAAGAGGCTGATCTCAAACGAAACGAATGAAGCAACTCTAACGGAGCGGTGGCGATCGGGGAAACGGAATTCAAGTCGATATCGAGGAGCGAGAGAGACGGAAAAACAACACGGTAGCCGCTCGCTCTGTCCATTGCTCAAGGCCTAATCACGTGCTCCCATGAATCGACGTCACGGGAGGAGAGGAACCGAGGTGAGAGTCCGATCTCGTCACTGCGGGGCAATCGTCCGTAGAGACAGCGCGTAGTTCTTTTCCCCTCCCATTCAGAAATTATTCATTGCAGTTCTTCCGTTACCGATATTAAAACGATATTTAAAGGTGATTAGAAGATATTTTAACGATACTTAAAGAATCCCCACGACTCAGAAGTACGAATTTTGCGACGATATTGTTCAACGAGTTTGTGAGCCACGTGCGCGGTGCGACGCATTGTAAAGTATAATTCCCGGCTCCTTTGTTGCATTGTATAGAATTCGACGTTCCCGATAATATTTTTCCTCTCTATAAAGACTCCATAAACGAACCCCTCACCCCCCCCCCCCCCCCCCCTTCCACAGCACGCCCCCCCCCCCCCCCCCCCCCCCCCCCGTTATCCCGTGTATAACAGTGCGAGACATAGGCGGACCGGTGTTCCTGTGATGTTGTAAACGCGTTTTCGCGGCACGACGCCGGCGATAGGGTCAAGCGGAGTACACGTAAGTTTTTTATTCGCTTTTCATAAGCCCCGATTTTGTTTATGATATCAAGTCACGCGTGTCACAGCAATGCCCCGCGATATACCCGGATTTCTCCACGTTCGACCCAGTTCAAATTCTACCCGAACAGGGGTAATAATTAAGAGCTGCAGAGGTCGAAAAGAACGCACTCTCATAGTAGACCCTGAGATTAGTGGTATTGTATTCGAGTCATACCCCCTTCTTCTTTTTTCTTTGTTAATTGAAATATAAAATTCGACGTCGCCGTGAAAGCGAGTAGCGCCCATTATAATTTTTCAAAGTCGAATTTTCAATTTTGTCTAATTCAATAAATAATTCTTTCCTTTCATTTTATTTGACAAATCATTAGTTCATGTTGAGTACCCCGTCCCCTTTTTCCTCCCACCGCGTTGGAGCTAAATAAAATCCTTACAATATGTATATTTTTAAAAAGGAAAACCCTACGCCAAGTACTTAAATTTTGCTTTGTCCTAGAAAAACATTTGTTTAAGAAAACAGTTTCGAAAAAAAAAAATCAAGAAGACGTTAAATCACATGAGTCAAGTAAGTGTTGTGACGGGCTCAAACCACGAGAAATCTCGGTAACAGAGTCCGAGGCGCGTACAAATATCTTGACGCCCCCGTTTTCTTCGTGTTCCTTCGATCCTTTCGGTTCGGCGCCAGGTGATCTATTATCCTTCCCGATCACCGGGGGTTTACCTTTTTCCGTACTCGTATTCTTCGTGGTCTTCCACCGGTTAGCTGTAGGTATGGGGTTCGGAGACAATGCGAAGTAATTATGGTCGAGAATTCGTGTATTTTCCGAAATATCTGCGCACTCCGCGCTTGACATGCCAATTTATTTAATTAACACTAGGTACTATAGGTACTATATCCGGGGTTCTACTTATCCCAATCTTTCCGGTATTTCTACATCGCCGACGCGGTGCGTCTTTTCGCGGCTAACGATTTTCCGGACGGGCTCCCGAACACGGTTCTCGGTACTCTTGACTCGAAATCTTAACGCAATCGGCGAGTCGTCACGCGCGTACTCTGTCGCCCCGGTACTCACTCACGTACTTTTGTGGCGTCGCGATTCACACTCGTTCGTACCGTTACATTCTCGAAATCAGACTAATTTCTCCCGTGTGTCGCGTGACTCGCTACGGTATGCGCAGCCCATCCGGGGTGGCGGTCACGGCCGAATATCGATCGCCTTCGTCGATCGTCGATTATCATCGTCGTCGCGACATTTCGAGAGATTTTCGTTACAATCATTCTACACACTCATACTTTTATTTTCGCTATTATTTCGCTCGAGCGTCGTCGCGCGTGCCGTACGAAAAGGCGTAATTGCGAGGCTGCCCTGCGAGGCGCCAGTTACCGGTGCAGCTGGGTTGTGGGAACTAGAGTGGGCGCAAGGGAACGGGTTGTCGCGATCTCGATCGATGAGCAAAAACTGTTTTTCGGGGATCCTCTCACGAACTACGTAACGTGACGGTTTTGACGGCTCACTCTTGGAATACCGCATTAGAATTCTAGACACCCGAGCAACAAGGGATTTGCGAGCTCCCTTCTTGTCTTTTGGATTATAGTTCTCGATACCGGTAAGCCTTTCGCAACCGATTGTAAATTTTAGTCGTTGAACGTTCATTATTGCCGTGGTTGTGTCGATTTATCGTTTATTTGATTCGCTGTAATTAACGTGGACCTCGGTCGCGGCGTCGAGCACCGGTTCAGGCAGGGAAATTTTCTGTTTGTTATTTGATCGCGTCGAGGAAAGGGCCGAGTGTTAAACGAGCTCGCGACGCCCGTGCGTAGCTTCTGTGCAGAATTGGCCGGGAATCGTGAGGGATTCCATTCGGTGTGTTGTATGTGTGTGTTTATTAACGGCAAGACGTGCGGGTTCCGCGTTGTTCTTTCGCCTGATAAAATTCGAGGCTTTGGTCGACGGCGGCAGCTGTTCGACGGGCAAACGGCGAAAGAAAAGCGAGAGTCCGTATTGTCTCGACTTCCGCGGGTACGCCACGCATCTTTCAGTGCAATTTTGCCTTGTTCGCCCTTGTTCGCCCTTGTGACGAAAATAACTATTATATTAATCTCAACATTTTAGCTTGGCGTATATTTTTCTTGAGAAATTAAAAAGATTGACTGTCGGCCACATATATATATATACATATATATATTTCTTGTTATTTATTTAGCAAATGCCCCAAATTATTCATATGAATATTCCCGTAATTATTGTAATCATTTTTATATCCACTGTTCTCATTTGTTAATTGCCTTGTGTTTTAAATGTATCATACAATTAATTTTTGTAATAGACATCACCAAATAAAAATATTTTCGGTGTGCTAATTTAATCTACGTTCATTACAGTTCGGATACCGGTATATTATGAAAACACATGGTCGGATATAGAAGGATAGAATCGTAACGAAAATATGATGCGGAAACATTCGGATAGCAACATATAAGTAATGAAACCATGCATAAACTGAAAAAGAACTACAGAAACGAAACAACATGTTGATGACCGATCATTCGGATAGCGATATTTAACGAAATCATGCATCAACCGATAGAGAACGATAGAAAATGTATAAGTGTATACGGCTCAACACGGATACATAAATATAATTTGCATGATACCTTCTGTATGTATTCGTGTTGAATCCGGGCAAACGTGCAGAAAACACATTACCGGATAAATGTTTCTTTTATTTGCATCTATCCGGAATTTCAAGCAGGAATTACAAGGTTTAAAGCTGCAAGGGTTAGAGGTTTGCGAATACACCAAAGTATCTGACTCATACATCTGGAATTATTTCATAAGCTATTTCATAAGAATCGAAGCTACGGTCGGCCCCGTTCTCCAGTATAATAATAGTCTTTGTACAATAATCAATTGCGTTTTTCAACTCCAACAGCTCTTTTCTTCATACTAACGTAAATGCCATCAGCGGGCCTAAGAATGATATCCGCGTACTTCATCATTGTCGAATGTTTCTCAATGCTTTTTACACTGAAATTTCTTAATATTTGTGCTAGTAAAACTTTAGTCTCGAGCATCGCGAACTTTCTACCTATGCAATTTCTCGGGCCCGCACTGAACGGTACGTAGGCATATGGATGCCGTGTTTTAACGTTCTCCGGCAAAAATCGATCGGGATCGAAGCGTAAAGGATCCGGCCATATCGCGGGATCTCTGTGTAGTCGATAGATGTGAAAACTCAAAAAAACACCCGCCGGAACAATGTAGTCACCTGAAAATGAATAAGACGTTATTGTGAAAGAGGAGTCGAGTTTTTGACAACGAAGATTCGTTCTCAATGAAACCACTGCGTAGAAGATAATTTTACCTATTTGTATATCCTCTACCAGCTTTCTGCTGATGGAGGTTACACTTGGATAGAGCCTGAGGACTTCCTTGATGACCCTCTCGAGATATGTGAGATTCGGCAATTTCTTCAAAGTCGTAGGATCATCCGAATCGCCGAGAATATCGTCGAGTTCCTCGTGCACTTTTCTCTGCACGTCTAGTTCGTTACCGAGACAGAAGAGCGCCCAGCCAAACAAAGCGGCAGTCGTGTCGTGTCCCTGAAAATATATCGTTAACATGTATGATTGATGTATCTAGGGCTGGTCTATGAGAGGCTCCGAGTATGACTTTCGAAGTCGAGTTCACAGCAAACATGAATGTATTGATCTGATCCCTGATTTCCTCCATCGTCAGTGGAGTTTCTTCTTTTTCATTCGCCTCTAGCAGCAGATCCAAGAAAGCTTTGCATTTGCGTTTGTCTGGTAATGTACAAATCAAATCAAATCCACATGCATATACCACCGTACATCTTTTCTTTTCAATTACGCGAAGGATTCGCGAAACTCACATTACTTCGTTATCTGCTGATACATCACTCACTGCGACACCCAATTTTCGTTTCTTCTGATTTCTCACGATTACCTGCAAATTAAATTTACCCGTCCCGACGCACATCATATTGTTATATTGTTACATTATATTGTCACATTATATTGTTTGCAGAGTATATCTTATATTTACTGTTGGGGGTTGAAAATACCTGCAAATTCAAAGCATAAAACAGAATAACTTACGCGGGTGCAAAGATCTTGAGCTGTATCGACCGCTGCCTTGAAAGATTTACCAAGGGCAGTCCTGTAGAAGATCCAATCAGACTTTAACCAAGGTCGTAAATATCGATTCATTGCACCCCCAGTAATACTGAATATATAATAACAAATAATAACAAAGTTATATAGTGCTTTAGATGTTTTTTTTCTTTGGGTTGGCACTTACGCGGCAATAGTGCGTATATACTCGCAGTCTGCGGCCTCCTGAGCATTAATATTTGTACCCATTGCCGTTTCTAAACGTGCAACATGGATAAATAGTAAACGAGAATTAAAAAGTGCAGTTATATCACTGTGAGATTTGTGGAAATTGCCGCATATAATATCTAGCGTGCATTTTGCACCCAACTCAAATATATCGAACGGTTTGTCGCCGCGAATTTTATTTGCTTTGTCGATCATTACTTTGGAAAAATTGTCCAATATACTAAAATGAAAAGCCGGTGTGAGTAACTTCCGGTCGTGCAACCACCGAGCGCCTAAAATAAAAAATAACTAATTAAATCCTTTTAAATTGCTGGTTTTATAGCATTTTTACGAAACTTTATCGGAAGGCAATGGAAGCAATTCCAAAAATCAGACATACCGGTCGATGTTACTAGACCTCGGCCCAACCATGGTTGGAAATATTCGTAGACCTTAGACTTTGTAATTTGTGTGTTGCTGCGCAATATTATCTGGAAAATTAAATGTACCATTTACGAAAGTGCCGGTCATTAATGAAAAAAAAAGTGGCGAATCCAGTGAGTTTCACGACATTAGAATATCTGTGCTGATACTGGATTATCGAGGCGTCACCTCGATATGCTCTGGTTTATGGATGTGAGCGTTTGCGGTTGAACCTATCCAAATTCGGAAAAATCCATCTTTGTACTGATCGGCCATACCTAGAAACCACTCAAGACGATCTGTGGAAAAAATTTGCAGTTACCGGACCATCGGTGCACAAAAAAAATGTTTTCAAACAAACTGACGATTTAACACGTTGAACACCCAGTGTGAATACGGGACCCCATGGAAACATAGCCGTTACCCAAATATGGTTGAGGTGGCGTTCAACGTGTTAACGAACTTATAAATGATAGTTACTTGCCTTTTTTTCGATTTCATCATGACATCGTATATTAACCCAAAAAAGGGTATCGTATGCACGGGCCCTGGTATTTTATTTACACGCTTACGAAACAAGTGGAATCGGTAAAGTCTACCACCGACGATGTATAGAATCATCGTGACCACAGGGGCGATGATTAACGAAACCATATCTGCTTTTAATTTCCGGTGCGCAAAGTAGAGTGATCGAATCGTAAGTGGAGCTCACATTGAAGCAAAGAACTACAGATTTCGATTATATACGATGAAAAATGTTTGGGAAAAAATGGTCTGTGGAGCAAAACATTTTAGATATTTCGCAAGCTGAACATACCATTGATATTAGAGATACACTATGATTGATTCAATTATTTGGTGTCCCAGTGCTCACGCTGAAAACGATATTTTGAAGAGTCCTGCTACCACGACGATTTTACTGGACTGACTAATCGCAGATTATGTTATCCTGGAGATACTACAATTATCGGCTTGTGAGTTCTGATATTTGTATATTTTAATATTCACCAGGTATGTAAATTACATGTCGGTTAACTAAAGCGATATCACATCCAGTTGACCTCCCGCCTAAGTGGAAACTTTCGAGCGTTCAATCCGGACATCGCCACGACGTTTACTGTATTTTGCCATCGAATGACATTCAATGCTTTTCACATTTATAACACGTATCCATAAAGATATCTCCATCTTTGATGCTCTCCGACAAAAATCTATGCGGGGTAAAATTTAGAGGTATCTGCTACAAAGAGTGATTTCGGCCTAGACAATAAATATTGATTGCCAATCATAGGGGTAAATCGTGTTATAATATTCCGTATATATATCGATTAGGATTATCTTCATTGTGATTAGTATTGTAACGTGGCAAAATTCAGCCGTTACATCCTGACTCGACCGAGAACACATAAGGCGTTTCCGTAGGTCCTAATTATAGATAAGGATTATTTTTGCTTCCTCATAGAGGAGCTTTGTTTTGATGAAAAAAAATCCGGGGTTTTAATTAAAACGTGTTCAGATTGTTCCGAAACGTCTAAAAATTACATTTAGAAAAAATGTCTGGAGCATGCGTGCGCGTGTGCGTGTGTGCAGAGATAAGGTCTCCACAGTTCGTCACATCCGCGGTATTTTTCGTCTCCAAACCCTCTCTGCTGTGTGTGAGTTCGAATTTAAAAGATAAAATCTGCATCTGACTCCTCATCGTTAGTTTCCTCGACCGCTTGATCGATTTGTTCGTCGATAGATATAACCCGCGGACGTATGAACTACTCCTTCCAGCTCCTCCGATTCTACGGTAGGAGGAGATCCTCCTCGAATTACTCGAGGTAGATACCTCGAGTAATTCGAGTCCGTTGACTCTTTTGCCGTCGACGTTACCGGGATACATTTTCTTCATGTCCAAAAGATATGTTATTATTTGCGACTCATCGTCGTTTTTGTACAAAAACATTATCGACAATAATGCAGCGCAATATATTGATGAAAATGTGCCATTGTTCTGAGGCATATTATCGACTTTTTTAGCAACTTGTTTTGATTTTCGAGATCATTGATGGTGTTGCTAGGATCGTCCTTGCTGACATACTCACCAATGCTATGATTAGTAGCCAGGTGAACCGTGTCGTCGCCAGACAGTTTTTCGACACCATCGTACTGTTTGGCGCTGTCTGTACAAATACGACTTGTATCCCTCGCTACAAACTTACTGATATAAGGCCACAGATGGGCTTTGCTTTTTGAGTTGACTGTGAAGAAAAGCCCGACCTTGTCCTCCTTACAAGGCAGCCCTAAAGCATTCGATTCACGATTCACGACCGTCTAGAATCTAGAAGTAAAAAATACGAAAGTAATAATGCTTTGTTTCATTGTCAGTACAGCAATATTTTGGTACATGTACTTATGTATCCAGAAATAGTGTCTTAAGCTTGTTAAAAAAATAAGCAATTTGAATCCAATAGCAAGTATGATTTGACTGATTTGTCTGTTCAAGTAAATCAAACGAATCTTCTGTCAAATTAAGATGTATGCATCTACGAACATACTCATCATTCCATGATTTTTATATATATAACGTAAATCATCCGCAACTTGACTAAGTATTTCGTTCATATCAACGAATGCTTAGGGGTTTACACCAATTGATTTATTCCTCTCAATCGAATAGCGAAACAATTTGAACTGAATAGTTTTATTCCGATTGACTGAATGGATTGTTGATATAAACTTTATTTGTTTTGGATTCAATGAAAAAAAAAATTTATAATATTATTCTTCGTCCAGAAATATGAAAAAAATTATAACCGTATAACCATAGAAAAATTAAACACCAATTAGTTGAATAAACTCAAATTTAGTTGATCTAACAAAATTTGTGTTTACATCAGAGTTACTATGTTAATGTAATTCTTTAGTTGTTTCAAATAAACTACATTGATCGATTGGACCAACATGTATTTGAAGGAACTGAAAGACGTTTAAACGAAACCAAATTAACTTTACTAAATATATGTGGTTGGTTTCACTACACCTTTTTCTGAGTGTTTAATGTTCTTTTTCAGCAACGCAATCATTTTCGAAAATTTACATTAATTAATTTTCTCAAATGACTGAAAAGTCCGCGAAATATGTCGGGAAAATTCGCAGGACGTAACCCAATTCAAACTTATACTAGTATGATATATATTAATAAATAACTCCACTTCATATAAATATTAACTTTATTAGTTAATTTAGTTATTGTTTAGTTAAACAATAACTAAATTAACTAATAAAGTTAATAACTAAATTAACTAATATTTATAAATTCATTAATTACCATTAACTTCATATAAACTGTTACGCGGCCCTTATAGTTCCCGATCACTCGGGTGTGCTCGGGTAAAGGCGCGCTCACAAGGGTCGCCCGACGATTTACAACAATTATGTGAGCGCCAGGTTTTTCTTTTAACTCGGGAAAAACCAAGCCGAGTGACTACTGTCCGACCAGCTCAGGACATTTAGACCTTAAGGGGGTAGTTCGGGGGGTC
>JAPYZD010006768.1:0-13243 GCA_030522725.1 Ichneumoninae sp. B BG-2022a | reverse complement strand
AGTTAGGTGGAATTGTTGCGTTTGCTCTTAATGGGCGTGAGACCTTCGGGTCGAGCAGAAGAGGAGAGCTTCGTGCTCGAATCTTTATACATTATCTGTACATATCGGATTCCGTTATAATTTTGATGCTGGGAGTTTGTGTATTCACATGATGTTATTTTGTTGCTCTTCGTTGTTGATAGCAACATCGTTCTGACGGCGGCTACATATTGACAGTTAGACAATACACAAACAGCTCCAAAACAAAATTATAACGGAAAGAATAAATAATTTCTGAAGAGGACCCCGACCAGGGTTGAAACGTAATACAAAGCCCCTTCATTATCACCCTGAAGGAGAGGAGTAACAATAGACCGTTCCGAAGCCGAAACAAAGTGAAGAGAATTGTTTAATATCGGTCACAGCCCTCAACGAAGATTATCGATTAGTGATCCTGTTTGATTTTTAGACGAGAAGATTGAGATTCCAGCCGGCGAACACGAGTATCCGTTTAATTTTTCTCTACCGGAAAATATACCGAGTACTTTCGTACACAAACATGGAAGAGTCTACTACACGATAACAGCTGTCCTCGAGAGACCTTGGAAATTTGATCATATGACCGATCTGGCATTCGCGGTCGATACTCCTTTCGATCTCAGTCAATATCCACCGGCTATGGTTGGTATTCATTTTTTGATGCATTTTTTCTTTCATATTTTGAATTTTCTCGCCATTGTGCAATTTTTTCGTACAACAATTATCCGCAGCATCCCATCGACGACGAGGAACAAAAGCCCTTTTATTGTTTCCCGTGTTGCCGAATGGGCTCGATGAAAGTTCGAGTTTACGTACCGATGAGCGGTTTCGATGTCGGTGAGACTATCGAAGCCAGGATCGATATAGACAATAATTCGACCCATGTTGATGTTACGAAGATTGAGATGAATTTGGAACAAGTTGGTATATTGTCATCAAATCATTTAAATTCCAAGGCACGATAAATATGGGAGATTCCAAGTCGAATCAGTAGTCCATGATCGACCCCCGGTGATTTTGTTCACTTTTTAGTATAATGTTGATATCGACCCATAAAGGTCCCGGGATTTTTGCAGATTTTTTTACACCCCCTGTGAAATGTCTTTTCGTGTAAGCCCGTCCCGACCCTTGTCGGGACGGGTGACTGCAATTGTACGGTAATTCAAACGAAAAAAAAACCGGACGAAAACGTCCAAAAAAATAACTGCTAAAAACCGCAAATCGACCGAATGCAGTGCTGGAAGTGGCGCCGTACGCGTTATTTTCACGTCGTCTCTGAGGTCGTTTTGCACATTGCGACGACAAAACTACCGCTATTATAGGCGTTCAGGTATTATAACTGTAAACTTACAGTTGATAAATCAGTATAAGGGACGTTCTGGTACAGTTGTCTTGTTACAATGGTAAAAGTAACGGCAACAGGAGCGTTCTGATAGTTATTTTACTTATTACAACCGCAAAAAAACCGGTCATTAAACCGCTCGAGGAGCATTCCGGTTGTTGTATTCATTATGTAACGGATGTAATGAGTACAACAACCGGTAAGCTCCGCGAACGGTTGTATTTCCTGTTATTTTGCGGTTGTAATAAGTACTACAGCCACTCCAGAAAGCTCCTCGAACGGTTGTATTACCGGTTATGTTGCGGTTATAATGAGTACAACAACCAGAAAGTTTCTCTAAGGGTTGCATTACCGGTTGTTTTGCAGTTGTAATAAGCACTACAACCACACCAGAACGCTTCTCGAACACTTAAAATACGGTGTACTTCTCGACAACAATTCATGACAAACCAATACCAAATGGGGTAAATTAGTGGTTAATAGCGGTTATTTTTTCGCCGATCTCAACCGGTTGTTTTTGTGATCAATTCGCAGCCGCCCGTCCCGACAGGGGAATCTTTAAAAATGCACACTGTTTCTATGACTTATAATAGGATTCTTAAGCGGCACACGATAATGAGATTTCCATATTGACTGTTTTTTTCGCAAGTGTTCACTTTTAACATAAAGAATGAACAAAATCTGCGGGGTGAGGGACATAGGGCAGCGGATTTGACGTGGAATGTCCCATATACATACTAGCGGTCATGTTGCATCTCACACACTGAGTGACACAGTATTGACACTGAGTACCTGCGAATATCGATGTGTGTCCAATCAATGTGAATTTTATTATTATATGGAGATTTTTTTCAGATTATAAAGGTACAAGGGCACTCAACTGTGAATCAGATAATACAGGTGTACAAGCGTGGTCATACGAAAAAGAGCTGTCACATCGTGCAGACAACGGAACGATACAAGCCTTTCGATAAAACTACTGAAATTGCCATAGGCCTTAAAGTACCACCGCTACCGTCCTCCAATCTCGCGCATTGCAACATTATCGACGTCAAGTATCGTCTCAATGTCGATATTTCAGTTTCTAATTGGTAAGCTTTCCATCAATTTAACTTAATTAAATTTCAGTCAAAAAAACACTTTCTTATGACATTGAAAACAAATCAAAAACTCCCCATGATTTATTGTTAGCGATAATGTTGTACTCATTTTATAAAAATCCTCGGATTCGAACACAAACAAATTGTATATAAAAATTAAACAACTTTTGCCTATCAATAATTAAAAGCTCCCCGTTTGATGCATTATACGATTAACAAACAAATCGGCGTAGACTTAAAGACAAATGTTTTCGAAACAGCCAAGGCTCGACAAGGAAATCTTATCCAATCGTGATTGGACGTAAACCAGCCCCGAGTGCTTCGTTGTTTCAAAGCGATCATGGGACTCCTCCTGCTGCAACGCTTAATTAACAGCTGTAATTCTTAGATATCTGTATGAATTGTTGAATAAATAGACATTTTGACTGGCAATATATGAAAAAATGAATAGTAAATCATTGTCAATTTTTTTTTATAACGTGGCACTTCTGTAAAATACTCATATTGTAAACTCTCAATAATATAGTAACAAAACAACTTGCAAAGAGAGTTTGGCAAGCGATAGCTGATCCGGCAACTGCAGGGCTTCTTCTTCTTCTTCTTCGTACAATTTGGTTGGACCCTCGGTACCAGTAGAGGGAACTCCAACCTGGCCACAGTATAAAACGCGCCGTATTCGTGGTTGGTGAGGCCACTACTTTAATATGTCCGGACTGTTATAGAACGATATTACGTACACGCAAAAAGAGACTTATTTTTTTTTTTAATATCCACTATTTTCATAAATAATTTATTTTATTTTATTTATATTATTTTATCTTATTTTTTAAAAATGTTTTCCTTTATTTTTAATGATTTTCGTTTGAGTCTACCATGCCAATAGGATACGAACCAAAGAGGCAGTCAGATAATAGTGCTTGTGCGATAGCAGAAGAACACTGCTGTTCATGAATGCCTGGATTTCCTTGCGTCTTCCTGGATGTCTTCTCAGATGTCTTCCCAGATGTCTTCCCGGATGTCTTCCCGGATGGCTTCCGGGAGGTCTTCCTGGATATCTTCCTTGGTATCTTCGACCACAGGAAAACTTCAAAGAATCGGCCTACAGTCTCGTTTGACGAATGTGAGTTCCAGAATCGTTTATATCCTTCAGAATGAATGCTGCTGATATTTAAGCGACCATTAGTAATATTCGAATTTCTTCGTTTCTTGTACGTTTTCAAGCGATATTCGAGAGCACGCCGAAGCGTTTGTAATAATATTGTAGTCCTGTAGGATTTGAAGTATATATGTAGTGTATTAACGATGCTAAGTCGAAACTAAGAAATCGCCCTTTTCGGCCGGTAAAACAGGAAGATCCCCTTCAGGGGCTGCTGGAGCTGTTTTTTTTTCTTTTTTTAACCTGCTTTACCTGTTTTACCGACGGACCAAGACAATTTTTCAGTTCCGACTTAGCATTGTTAAGGGGATGCTGGAGCTGTTTTTTTAACCTGCTTTACCTGTTTTACCGACGGACCTAGACAATTTTTCAGTTCCGACTTATCATTGTAATATGCTACACATGTGCGTCAAATCATACAGGATTACGATATTGACATAAATGCTTAGGTGTGCAGTCGAATTTTGATTGAAAACTTACAAGGAATTAAGAGAACCGAATATTATAGTTTACGAAAGTGAACGTAGTGTCACGATAGGCATACAGGTGGCTCTGCATCGTGCCCAACACTTCATTCGTACCGTGTTCATCGGCACTGATCACCCGTCGCAAGTCGATAGACTAAATGATCGTAGTTTACACTGTGCGTGATTATCTTTTGAGTGAGCAACTTTGCGACGGTTTTGGAATATTCGGAGAACTTCACAGAATCAGCATGCACACCCTTTCGACGTATGCAAGATCTAGAATTTTTTATATCCAACAGAACGGATGCTGTAAACATTTCAGCGGCCATATTGGTTTCCGCGACAGTTTATAATATTCGATTTTCTTTATTTTTCGGAAGATTTCGACCGAAATTCGAATGGACGCCGAGTCGTTTATGTTATTAATACAGTCCTGCAAGATTTGAAGCATACCCGTCGCATAGTAACGATGAATAGGGAAAACTTAGAAATCGCCTGTTTCGTCGGTAAAACAGGAAGGTCCAGAAGCCCCCTAAGGGGAAGTGAAACAGCTGTGCGTGCGAGAGAGATAGTTGCAATTTTCAAATTAACTTTATTCCATGGGGCTAATTTTTTTGAGAAAGCAATGAATTCTGATCGGATGCGAAATTATCGTGCGCATGCAGGTCAAATTTGCTTCTTCCTCCAAAAAATTAGCACCGTTGCGAAAAGTTCATTACAGTTTTCATTACTGACCGCGATATTTCACTTCCCCTTAAAGATATAAAATCAGGCTCGTTGCATCGGTAAAAATAAAAATACGATTATCATTTTCCAAGGATCGACGATAGGTGGCGATAGGTATAGAGCCTCGTATATTTACACAATTTATTTTATATTTCAACATCGTCATATTATAATCGTTATCATCATCGAGTCATGTCAATATTTAAAGTAACGCTAAACGTCTGGGGCTTCCGAGGGGAACGAGGAAGGTCCGGAATACATCGTGAGAAAAAAAACGCTGCATTCGTAGTGCGCTGGACCAAAGCGATTAAAAAAAGCTGTTGGGGCAAGAAGGTTCGGAGGAAGTTGATCGTACGATCCAGTGTATATATATATTTTCGCAATCGAATTTCCAACGAGAAGACACGAATAAAATAAAATGGGGGAAAAAGAATTAATTTCTACGATAGAGATGAGCACTAAGCGCTAGGGAGGATTTTTTTTTAGATTTGAAAAATGTACACCGTGCGATGATTTGCGTTCAGACTACCAAATGCCCGGTTTTATATATTGTAGATAATAGGAACTGAACCCAATCTCATGTTAACCAAATTTACGCCAGTCGCTGAGGATGCTTTACGTATAAATTCGTAATAAAAAGTTTCATTGGGTCGGAATTTCGGTACTTTTTATGAAACAGCAAAAATGAGAAAAGCAATAACCCCATTTTGCATAATAACGGTGCCAAAAAGTTATTAACAAATTCATCCAAAAAATTGTTTAAGACACAATAGAATTGTTTTTCATATGAAACTAATTCGTTGATTTTTTCTGAATATATGTGCATTTTTTCAGAACTTTTCTTAGTGTGCTTTTTTTTATTTATTTTGTTTTGAGAAGTTGATGTAAAGTAACGAATTTTGGATATGTCCTCGTACCGATATCCAGATTACACGCCAGAAATTTGCGTGAAATCGAATGAACGGATTAAAAAATACAGCGTTAAAAAAAAATGCGGAATCGAAAATTTCTTAAGAAAATTCTGTAAACATTTTTAAGCGTTCAGAAAAATCGACGAATTCGTTTCTTGATTGTTTGTAAAAACTTTTTTTTGTTACCAATTCGTTAATAACTGTTAACTATTGTTATTATGTAAAATCGATGTTTTTGGAGTCTTCCATGTGGTTGATTATTTTCAGATTTTCATCCCATAGGGAAGTGTACAAAACTCTCATTCAATCCCACTTTTAGTGACTGGGAATGTGTACCCCACACATCTTTAAGGTAGTTCCCGCGCTCCGATCAAGTCAATAGAGTACCAAAAATTGTTCTTTAACGCTACGAAGGAAAAACTAGTCCTAAAAAAGTTTCATACGAATCAAAGTGTTCCCATCCGAGTACAACAACGAATTTACCGAAAAAATATTTCAGTTTACACTAAAAAAATTTACAGGCATAGATCTAGTCAGTTTTTATACTGTTTTTTTAATCAATTTTTAAAAATCAAATTTGTAATTTTAGCTCGATCTTTATGACTAAGCCTTTATTTCGTTTCTAGATAGACACTATGAATTTATCGGCATACACTTTCGATCACATTCGTCGTTCAGGAATTATATATTTTTTTTTAGTACTCGATCGACTCGAATGTTGGACGACTGCCTTAAGACACACGCTATTTGTCAAGGTAAGCGGCAATATTTTCCCAATCGTTCCAATTCACCCGGGCCTAAATCTTAAGACTTTTTTTATGCTCGAGTAACGCAGCGCACTTTCCTCTATCACCACCATTCTACCTTTATCTCTCTATGTCTCACTCTTCGTATCAACGTAATCGATTGTCCGTTAAACGTTCGTCGACAAATCGATTATTAAGTAGGAATCAATTTTCGAATTAAAATTATTTACGGTCGACGTCCTCGTGATAATCGCGAATATTTCGTAAAAATTTCATTGCACAAATACACACGGAGTATCGACGAGAAAAAAAATGCAAATGTTTTATGCGGATCGACAAAAAACAAGAAAAAAAAAACTTAAAAAATTGCATATTTAAAGGTTAAACAATCGACGCGGCGTTCGTGAGCGTTGAAGCCACCCTTCAGCCTTTGACGAAGCAACATTGGCTCCGTGTTTCGAAAATATATGAAATTTTTTTTGTCGAGTACGAAGAAGCGAACCCTGTTGTCTCAATTTCGAAGATTTCGTAGTGGTTATTATATAATTTTTTTCGTTTATTATATATATTTTTTTCGTTCCTCCATGTTATCGACGGAACATCGCAAAGACGCGACATGCGTTCGAATGCTGTGCGTAACCTCGTCGCCCAAAAAATCAGGTCGATTTCTAATTTTTATTGATTTTTTTTTCAATTTTTTTTGCACTTATTCGGCTGCCAAGGCCGAAATTTTACACACTGTTTACACGTGGTCTTTGCGAGTTCCCGATTTTTTTTTTAATAAAAAAAATGTATACACAACGAAGTAATCGCTAACTTAGTATAAAGCTGCACCAATGAAACGAACGAAATTAAATTAAAATATACTTTCAGGATAACAGGATAAAGCTGTCGCATGACGCATAATCTTATGAAATTTTTCAATACTGCAAAAGTTGCACCTCGCCGATATTTTCCGCGCTTTAGTCGAAAACCTAACTTTTCTTTTTCGAATGGCCTGTTCATGATCGGCATTTTCCAAAATTTCCAAAAAATATCCCGTCATTCGATTCGTTTTATTATCCCTAAAGTACATTTTTTAATTTTATTTTCGATAAGAGTTGCCGACTGACTATGTAGCAGCTAAAGCGCTTGACGCGATTAACAATTACTTCGCTGTGTATAAAGAATTTTCGATTAATAAAAAAAACCTCAACTTGGAAAAACCATGTGTAAATAGTGTGCAAAATTCGGAACTTGTCATCACAATATGCACGTTAAAAAAAAAGAAAATTCGAAAATTACGCTGTTTTTTGGCCGTCAAGTCTGCGCAAAGCCTCAGAAATTGGTCTCGGCTATTCGTCGTTCAAAGCGAATTACCGACGCGTTCGTAATTTTTTTTCCATTAACCTTGCGACGTAACGATCGGTAGAAAGAATGAAGGAACGAAAAAAATGTTAGATTAAAAGAAAACAGAAAGGAACTGTGCGCTCTGGCGTTACAAAATTTTTTTTCTTTGTCATTTATGTTACATCATTAATCTTTCCTCGGCTTAAGACAACAACCCTCAATATATTATTATCATAAATAAATTTGGTCTATCGGTAATAATGTAAATACGCCGGTACAATCCTGGCAGTATTTGGTTCAGGCGAGTCAGGATTATCGGACCGGATCGGCCGGTCGTCTCGTTCGCGAAAACAATAATCGTCGATTGAAAATTAAAATAGGAGGAAAAAAAAATCGATCGACTATCCGATATCGCGGTCCGGTAAACTTGACTCTAAAACCTTGGATCGGATGGCCGGGGCTTTTGCAAATCTATTGACCATACAAGGCGATAATTATTATTATTCTTCTTTTCTTGTTTCGTTTTATTTGTCTCGGTCAATTGTCATCGTGAACGAATGTCGGAGGTTTTCGATCGAAAATTATAGACAAGACAAACTAGCGTCCGATAAAAAAAGGAAAAAAAAAAAAAAAAAAAAAAAAAAAAAAAAAAAAAAAAAAAAAAAAAAAAAAAAGACGAACGAGCCGTAACTTTGCCGGATGGGATTTAAAAAAATAATAATAATACGGTCGATGAAATCGTGAATATTCAATCCGAGTGTTGCACGACTCGTCGCTCGTCATTGATGTATTATCGCATCGATCTACAAAACGTCCCCGGTCAACGTGTATTATAAAACTATCGTGACCTGCTTATTTTGTATTACTTTTTTTTTTTTTAATATGCGGCACTTTGTTTAAAAAATATAATCGGTGTTGTGTGTGTGACCGTAGTGTCGTTCTTAGTTGTTGTTTCGTATTGCCTTAGGTTCAAGACCGATATCAACATTAAATCTCTATCGTTAATAATTAAACATCTTTTTTTTCGTCTCTCTATCGCTGTTTTTGTTTTTCGGATATAACGTGTTAAAAATAATTATTATAAAAAAAGATAAACATGCTGTAATTTTTTTTTGTTCCTATTGAGCCACACGTTGATCCGCGTCATGAACCACAGGTGACTTGGCTGTGTCGTTCAATTTCGTGTAATCTGTTGTATGTTTTGTTCTGTTTTCTTTTTTTTTTTTGTGGATGTGTTATGTGTGACGTTTACATTACAGTTTTTATCCAATCACTTTTCCTTTCTCTACTCAATCGTTACACTTGTTCTCAGTCCGCACGCTTGCAAATATACCTGCAACGAGAGATGAACTTTTTTTTTCTTTCTTTGCGTAGAAGACAGGCAATAATAATAACTATCTAGCGAACAGAGGATCCGAGAACTGTCGGGACGGAAAAGATTTTCAGCTTTAATTCGAATTCAACTTTTTTTTTTCGCTACATTTTACCACATTTGCAGGTAGTGATCGATTGAAAAAAAACGTATATATAAAAAAAATGCCAAACAATTGTCAATTATCGTTAATAATAATTAGATACTATTAGATAGAATAATCAATTAAATAATTAATATGATAAAGTGATATTAACGATCACGATTGATCATAATAATTATTAACCAATAATTATAAATAAAAAAAATTAACAATAATGATAATTGATTTATAAATAAATTATTATTGTTATTACAAATTATTGTTATTTAATTTAGTGATAATAATTATTATTGATATTAATTTTTCAATAATCTATTTATAATAATCAATTTGACATCGACAGTGAACCGCAATGACTAAATCAGCAGATTCGCGAGTTGTTTTTTTTTTTTAATCTTCGCGATCCTTTCCATCGATTCGAAAGAACTCGAATCCAGTGAGTCAATGTACATCTAAAAAATATCGTCGAATCATACCATAACTAATTGCGCGAAGACTTAGCCCTCTCTCTTGATCGCGCCTGGCGCCTCCGCCAGTCCTTTGACTTTTAGTCGATCGGCCGTTTTCAAAAATGCCGGGAGCTGATCCTGCGAAACGTTCACCTCGCCGGCGTACATGAATTCCAATATCGCTTGAAGGTGACTGTAAGCTACATCCTTCAGAATTATTATTGGATGCTTGGACGGATTTTCCTGCGAAAAAAAAACAATTATTTGTATGTAGATATAACGACCGAAAGTTTTCGAACTTCCGGTGAAGCTCGAACGAGAAAATATCATTCGGCACAGGCGATAATAAATATTTTGCACCGCACTCGGTCTTTTGGCAATTTTTCGATTGGTACAATAAAAGTAGCAAAATCGATGTGAGGAATAGGTGAAATTCTCGATATTATCGACTTGATACAATTTTACACGGTGAAAAAGGTTTTTTACATTTAACAAATATTTTTCGTTCGTAAAGATCACACAATTTTTTTTTCTTTTAATTTTACGATTTTTCTATTTATTCTGTTTTTTCTTGTGTTTCTTTTTTTACTTTAAAGAAATGGTAAAATTAATTTTGAAAAATATTGTCAAACTTAACAGAAAAAAATAGTTAAATTGACCAAAAAGATTGTTTCATTCAAAAAAACAAAAATTGCAAATTTAACAGAAAAAACATTGCGAACGTTTGCGGACACGAGATGTTAGCGCAATGTAAAAACATTCATTGCTGCATGCGCTTCATAGAAAATTCTGCACAACCAAAGCTGCAAAATTTTACAGCCAACCGTAGACTTTGAGTCAAAGCAAATGAAAGGCTGTTATTATTATTATTGTTTAGCTCAAATTACGTTTCTATCGTAACGTACTAAGTTCTAAGAAACCAATCGAGGGCAGGCCCTTTTTTCGAATAAGACCCTATTATCGAACTCTGTTATCGCAATTTTGCCATGGCACCTCGTCACATTTGTTCTACAACAGCGAATAAAATTAATTTTTATTCAGTGAACCATTTTGTAGACCTTGCGTCAAGGCAAATAAAAAGTTATTGTCTCGCTCAATGTACGTTTCTGCCATAACGCACTAAGAAACCGACCGACAGGAGATTTTTGCAAAAGTTCACCTCAATCATCGTCTAAAGTCGCAGTCATACTTTCTTATAAATATTGATATTTACGGAAAGGAAGTATACAACTCATAATATCTGCATCTTGTATTTTACATTGGGTAGACAAGTGTTTATGAAGTCTGTTTTTAAATTGGTTGATGTTGGAATAGATTGGTTGTTTATGTAAACAATAAACAACAATAAAAACAAAATTGGTTGATTGACTCAGATTGTTATAGAGATTTTACCGACTAAAGCAGACTGTACGAAACCTCAATGCATTTCTTGCAAAAACAGTTTACCAAATTAATTTTTCAGCAAGCCATTTCACACACCTTGCGTCAAGCCAAATGAAAGGCGATTAACTCCTCAATTGATGTCTAGCTCAATTCATGTTTCTATCGCAATGCACTAAGAAACCGAACAAGGACAGGTGATTTCCGAAAAAGCTCATCTCAACCATCGTCCAAAGTACAGCCAACTAAAGCCGACCAAAGCTGACTAAAGCTGTCTAAAGCTGACCAAAGTAGACGAAAGCAACGCCTCAACACAGTTTTTGCAAAAACTACTGGACAAATTAATTTTTCAGCAAGCCATTCTACACGCCTTGCGTAAAGGCATACAAAAAGTGATTGCCTAGCTCAATTCTTATGTGTATCATAACGCTCTAAGAAACCGAATGAGGGCAGGTGTTTTTTGCAAAATTTCACCTCAACCATCATCCAAACTTTCAGGCGTACTTTCTTATTGTGATTTTACTGACTAAAGCCAACTAAATTAATTAATAAAGCTGACTAAAGCCCACTAAAGCTAACTAAACCAGACTAAAGTAGACGAAAGCGGCGCCTCAACACAGTTTTTGCAAAAATTACTGGCCTAATTAATTTTTCAGCAAGCCATTCTACACGCCTTGCGTAAAGGCATACAAAAAGTGATTGCCTAGCTCAATTCTTATGTGTATCGTAACGCTCTAAGAAACCGAACGAGGGCAGGTGTTTTTTGAAAAATTTCACCTCAACCATCATCCGAATTTCAGACGTACTTTCTTATTGTGATTTTACTGACTAAAGCCAACTAAATTAATTAATAAATCTCACAAAAGCCCACTAATGCTAACTAAAGCAGACTAAAGTAGACCAAAGCGGCGCCTCAACACAGTTTTTGCAAAAATTACTGGCCAAATTGATTTTTAAGCAAGCCATTCCGCACACCTTGTGTAAAGGCATACAAAAAGCGATTGCCTAGCTCAATTCTTATTTCTATCGTAACGCACTAAGACACCTACCAAGGGCAGGTGATTTTTGCTAAATTTCACCTCAACCATCGTCTAAAGTTGTGCGCACACTCCATTATTGCAATTTCACCAACTACAGCAGACGCAGCGTCTTGCCGCAATCATCGCAAAAAAGGCCCGCAGACACATGTCCGTCCCTCGCCACACATTTTCCAACAAAATTTTACCAGAAAGAAAAATAAAAAAAAAATGCATGCTTTTTTTTTCCTTTAAATCTCACCTCTAACAACGATTTGAAGTATGGACTGCAGGCGGAGAGAACCATCTTGTGGGCCTTGCACGTCTGTCCGTCGCATGCGAGCGTAACGTCCGTAAAACTCTTCTCCTCTCTCAGGTGTTTGAAAGACATGACCATGTTGGATTGAAAGTCGTTCCATTTGAGAAAAAATTGTTGCTGTTCGCCAGCCATGGTGAGACGTTTTATTGTTTACTTTTCAAAATCTTTGCCTCCTCCGGGTTCGCCGACGATCCTCTCTATGTAAGAAGTAAATAAAACTAAAAGTAAAAACCTACAAAAATTAGTTACCGAACACCAAACCATCGCAAAAAAAAAAAAAAAAAAAAAAACTAAAAAAAAATTGATCGAATGCAAAAAAAAAATGCATTCTATCAAATTCTGGACATATGGCGAGAGGCCGCGAAAGGTCCGGTGCGAAAACTACGACCGAGCCCGGGGCGTCGAGTAACGGTTGATGCGGCAAGTGCTAGGATCGCTCTGGTGAACTGGCGAGTCTTGTAGGTTAGCCCGAGGTAGCGAAACAAAATATTCCACCGACGAAAAGCGCGAACGAAAAGACCGAGAGAAAAGAAATGAACAAGATCGAAGTTGCTTTTTTTTAAATTTATTTTTATACTCAGTCGTGCGAAAATGCGGTTCCCCCACGTGACTTCATTTCCCGCGGTGGACGATGGTTGTTGTTACTATTATTGTTATTATATTTTTTTTCGCGGATATAATCGTTCAATGGACGCTGGCGAGGAACGCGGATGGCGAACTGAGGTGGCGAGGCTCTCGGTTGGGCCTGAGCTTTTTTTTTTTTTTTTTTTTTTTTTTTTTTTATTTTTTTTTTTTGTTTTTTTTTTTTT
>JAPYZD010006762.1:0-15130 GCA_030522725.1 Ichneumoninae sp. B BG-2022a | reverse complement strand
TATTTATTTATAAAAGGTTCGGCGACAATTTACTTCTTCCCTGACCAATTTTGAAATTCCCTGACATTTCCCTGATTCCCTGACCAAGATTTTTTTCCCCTGACTTTTCCCGGTTTTCCCTGACCGCGGCCACCATGATCCTCCACTCCCGAAAAGTTGGTGTGTTCACGCTAAAAATATCGAATGTTCGATTCGTCACCTTCATTCGATCTGACCTTGGCCTGGGAATCAAAATGATGCAGTTCGGTGAGAAACTTTCAAGATCGGCGATCTAGCAGTACGTTTACGCCGATGAATTGAGCGCTGCAGCGCCACTGAATTTCAGCTCGCGCACGTGAGCTCGCGGCACTCTTCCTACTTTATTAAAACCCTCCAATCGTGGGCATAAATTTTCAGTATCTCACCTCGTACTTTCTCACCTTCCCTACCTCATAAAAGCTTCGCACTATCGAGGCCCCCAGCCGCCCATGCCATTTAATCTCCATTTCAGTAAACAACGAAACCCGTCTCGAGTATGCAGAATGATAACGGACAGGACGCGTATTCCTGGGAGATGCGGAGGAGATGAAGAAACCGCTGAGCGGGGTTTGGAGGACTCGACTCGTTGGAATTACGTGCAAGAGGGACCACAGTCCGAAAAGCCCCGTTCTCCCGTGCGAGACGAGGAGAGGCAAGTCCACCGCAACTAAATTCCTTTGGGACCTCCCTTATAAGCGAATTGCATAATGGCAGCTCGCCGAGGGGCTTATCCGATTCTGTTGGCCTGGCTGGACAAGTAGGTGGCACAATGTGTGTACCAAAGCATACTGTATATATCAATTCGTATCTTTGCATATCTATACACACACACGCTACGCTCGCGTAATGTTCAGACGGCGTTTGTACATTGTCGAGGGACGAAATTCTCGCGCGAAGGAAATGTTCATCGCTCTGTGCTCGCTCTGCTTTCTCCTGCCAACAGTATTTAATGCGATTAAGTACGTTATAACGCGTGGCGACTCGTGCTTTTAGCCAAATAGACCAACCACGCTCCGAACGAGAGGGATCCAATAACGAGATGATGGGAGAGCGATGTGCGCTGTGTTTCGGCCAGACGGATGGAAATTTCAGGGGGGGGGGGGGGGGGGGGGGGGCGGGGGGGGGGGGGGGGGGGTGGGGGGGGGGGGGGGGGGGGGGGGGGGGGGGGGGATTCGGATATGGATGTGGAGTTATTGTTCGCGGGAACTCGGCGGGTGAAACGGAAGAGAAGCACGATGGATTAGGGGAGGGAGACTGTGAGCGAGATTCTGATAGACGCTAAATGTCTCGCAGGTGGAGAAGGTGGAAATTATTGGACGGTCAGACGGAACCGGACGATTAAATAGCGGGAACTCTGAATCTGGGAGGATCCGAGCGTGCATGTATAATTGAGGTCTAAACACGGCGGAGCACGGGATGAGCGAGATCGGATATTTTTCCGTGTGTCTCAAGCTTTTCGAGTACTTGGTATAAAAATATACAAAGTTTGGACGATTTGTAAGAAAATTAATTGGATATTGCATTTCTTTTTTCTTGTCAAAGCTACTGCATTTAATAAAGATAAACGATAATGATGAATGAAATTTAAATGGTAATTAATAAATCATTTCAAAGCTATCGCGTTTAAGGAAAATATACAAGGTGTTCCGCCAACGGGCAATTTTCACCCTGCTGCGATAACGTTATGTGACTACGATTTCGAGAACAGTACCGACGAAAGATCCCGGAGATTGGATGATCAATTGGCCGGTAAATTTATGAGAAAACGGAATGGATGGAGCTGGGTGGGCGAACAAAGAAAGATGTGACTCGGTGGAGTGATATGTGTGCGCTGCGCTGCATGGAAGATACGCGCGGAAGTAGGTACATAGCGGAGGAGCGTGGGAGTTACTCTCGACATATGGAAATAGAAAGCACTACGTACGGGAATATATCACAGGGTATTCATACGTGGAAAGTTGCGTGTACTTATGAAGTTTGCGAGTTATGGGACTCATTTCCACAGTGGAACGGATCGAGGTCATGCGGGCTCCGTTTTTTTCCCGTACTTCGACCCGCTTCCTCGCTTCTTGCGTTCGAACTTTAAGCTGATTGCGAATAATCCGCCGGAAACTCCGCTCGAAAATCATTACACGCTTACGGTATCGAGAGCTCCGACTGCGAGATGCTGTAATATGTTCCTCGACCCTTACCTGAAACAGACAATACGATAATTCGTTAAATAAATTCATTTATTTGTTTCTTAATGGGCTTTAAAAATATTTAGCCAATACGATTAAAAAAAAAACATAAATGTTGGCAAAATATAATATCTGCGCTTCGCCTAATAACCTGGGTTCCTGCTGTATTTGGCGTTACTTCCTGTTTAAGAGTGCGATGTCCAAACCGGAAGTGACGTATTTCCGTACTAGCCATTAACTTTTGTTTGGCCCTCCAAAACGCACCCTTGACGAAATGCCCAAATTTGGTATATTCCAACTAATAATTAGTTTTTCTTCAATTTTCCTCTGTACCTCTGTACTTTCGTTTATTCTTGTTTTACTTCGGGGACGTAGTTATGCGGTATTAATTTTAAAAATCGAGTGTTAGGGTTCGTTGGATCGAGTAGTCTGTCATTTTCGTTACCGAGAGGGTTTCGACGGACGGTGGCAACGTGTTCACGACCATTGCCGACGAGGATGACATTTTCAGGGCGATCGACGTCGAGAGGGTTGCTGCTCTTGGGATTGGGGGATTTTCGCGTCGCTCGCGATGCACCGGCAAAATAATGCACCGCGTAGCGTACCGTACAGGATGCGCCACTGCGAAGGGTCGAAAATTGGTTTGAATTGTATTTATCGTGGAGGAGAATCGCCGGATCGTGTGTGTATCGGCGTGCAAGTTCGCATGCGAAAAGCGTGCGTAACGCCGACGGCGAGGTGGGGTAAAACGCACCACGGTGAAAAACCGACGAAGGGATGCGCCGAAATTGAGGAAAAAAAAAGTAGGTGGAACGTACACGCGTTCGCTAAAACGCAACCGCCGCGGCAGAAGCGGCAGGAAATTGCAAATTGCCGACAGAGGCACACGCTGCAATCCGAACCCCGCTCCAGAACCGAGTCCGCACTCCGGGCAACACTCGGCATTGGCACGAAAACTCTTAGCGACAGAGAAAGATAGAGATACAGAGCTCCAAACTGGAAATTGAGCGCGGCCGGAAGTACGATGGGGGAGTATGGTCAAACGATTGAGAACGAATCAGTTTGAGGATTTCTGTATCGATTTAATCTTGATTACCGTATCATCCGATATCTGTTCTTTCGAAATACCGGAAAAAGCCGTAAAAATGGGGAAAGTGACGGTAAAAATTGCGGAGAAAGTGGTATTTTTAATACTACACCCAGAAAAATAATTTATTTGACGGCCACCGTTTATTTGATTTAAGTAAAATATTTATTTGATTTAAATGAATATTTATTTAAATTAAGTAAATAGTCACTTAAATGAAATAAATATTTATTTAAGTTAAATAAATATTTTACTTAAACCAGATAAACGGTGGCCGTCAAATAAATTATTTTTCTGGGTGTAGTTGCACCAATTCACACTATAGTATGAATTGGTGCAAATATAGTGTGTCTCTGCCGCCTCGATCGGGTCATTTTTGTCTTTAAACGATTCGATTAATCAGTATCAATTGTTGTTTACATTTTGTCCAAATCTTTGCCACTCTTTTTTTGTCCAACTCAGTCTTTTTCGTCTCGTGCCGCGAGTGCATGTAAAATGTGGGTCGGAACTTCGTTTGGCTTCGAAAGGTGACTTGTAACATGAAACTTTACCATTTAACTCCCTGATTCGACTAATCCGGATCGCTCGATTCTCCCAAACTCCAGAGCGCAGACTCTTCGTGCCCGACGCACCGGAATGCTCTTCGCCTGATCCCATTAAAATGGAAACCTTAAACTCCGAGCATCGCTGATGTTTAGAGTCGGCTTTCGCTTGCGCTTCTCGCTCGGGACTCCCCAAGCAAGCGTACTTCCGAGCGCTCGCACACGTGAGTAAGAAACTCTCGCGTCGGTCGGTAATTTCAGCAACCCGGACTGAAGCGCGGAAAGGAGATAAGCCAACAAACGGAGGGTGGATGCCGAGGATATAAAAAAAAACTGGAAAAGGAAAAGAAAATCCGGAGAAAGGCGAAACCCGAGTGCCGGAGGCGCTCTTTTCTTTGATTAAACAAAACTGCCGCTGGATGCAGCTGATACGGTGACGGTCTCGTTCTCTCTTTCTCCCTTTTCCTCTCGCAAAATTCAACTAACACGAGGGGTTTTACTCGTTACGTCTCCCGCACTTTGCTACCTCACCCTCGCCAAGAAAAAAATCATCTCGGCGGGGGATCGTGGAGATAATGAAAAAAATAAACAGACAAAAAATAATAATAAAATATAACGGACTCCGTGGTCCGCAGTTGAATTTCATGGGTCGGGTACAAAGCCGCGCGGCTGAATAACGAGCAACGAATTCTGCCTCGGAAATCAATGGCGGACAGTTAATTCAATTACGTGTACGTTAATGCTGGAAAAAAATTGATTCATCCTCCTACGTGGAGAATTTTATTTATTTTTGGCAAGTACTTCCAACCGTCGAGAATGTCTTAGAACGGAAATAAATACCGAAAATTATCGGTCTCCAAAGATCTGCACCCATGCAGCACCCTGCCTCATAGGACTGATAAAAAAAAAGCCAATCGTACGGGAAAAAAGAGAATTCTTTTTTCTCACCCAGTAATGCAACGTCAGCGAGAACTTTTATAAATCCACAATGAATTGCGTAAATCTGACCCATTTCTATTAAATCTTAAAACAAGAAAAAGGAAATTGTTTGTTCGTAGAAACAGTTGATGAAATAGGTTTTTTCACGTTGGTTTAACGAGGACATTCGTCGTGAAATAACGCGAACCCGTAAACTCTTGTGATTCAGAGCTTTGCACACTCGTGCAAAGTGTGCACTGCAGCGCAATGGATGCGGGACCAAGCCAAACGCCAACAGCAGCAGCAGCAGCAGCAGCGGTTGCAGTTAGTGTGTCGGGGGACGTACGAAGCTATAGAGTGCGTGGGCTAACGCGTCCCCGTTTTCCCACGTCCGTTCACTACAGTCCGCTACTACTGCGTCGGCCGAAATGCCGGGCGACCCATTACGGAGTTTTAATTAACGCAGCTGCACAGTGCAACTGCATCGCTGCATACGAACGTACCCCACCTTCCGACGCGTGTACGTATTAACCGTTACCGTAACAGTTCACCTCGCTGACACTCATAGGGCGGTGGCACACGTGTAAGGAAAGCGGCAAGGCGAACAACGAAGCGAGGGTACTAATCCCTCTTCGTGCTTCGAATCCCGTTAATGTTATCGCTCCGCGATAATGATTTCTTTTTATTAGTCGCCACTCGCTGACCCTTATTTTGACGATATTTTTTAGCAAAAAAAAATATCGACGAGTGATAGGGCATTTTTTCAAAGAGTTTCGTGACTCCACCAACCCATTAAAGAACCGTACCCGGTAAACGACTCGATTAAACATTATGAAATTTATATGAGACCCTCAGGGCATTCTCATCCCTGTTTGAGAACTTTTCAGATTTTTTTTTTAATCTTCTTTGCAAGATAAGATTACGTTTTTCACTTTGAAGAGGTGAAACGTGTTGGGTTTATATTACAGCCTTCTATTACCTCATAAAAGTGCTGTATCCGGTAAGACGGCACAATGAAAGGTTACGACGTTTATTTGGCACTCTCGGAGGGTTTTAATATTTGTTCCAGAATTTTTTCAAATTTTTGCAACGTTTTTTTAAAGTAATATTTTGTGTTCAATATGGTGAAAAAGAGGGACTGGGCTGAAAGCGGTACAATGTCGTCCACCCCAATCTGCACGGTAAAACCCATCTCTTTTCAATGCGATTTCGATGTTTCCGTCACAATGAGCAAAACCACAGAAAATGCATGGCTCCGTATTGTTTCCGGACTGTCCTCATTAAGGACCGATTAATTATTTAAAATCAGATTATATGGCAAACTTCTCAATTTGTTTGCGTACTTCGCAGCCGATTGATCCAATTAATCGACACAAAACCGTTCCCCGTATTTTCAATCGGCGCTTTGTCGTCCACAGAGGGAATGTACGTGACGGATTATAAACGCATGACTAAATCGTCGCTCGTTTGCTTCTTGTTAGTGTATATACACTGCCATTTGGGAATCCCCGAATTAATGAATAATTGAACGCCGTTACTGAATCGTTGTTGTTGTTGTTGTCGAAATCCCGAGTTTGTAGTTTTGTGCTGGGTTGCGTTTCAGCGTTTGTTTCAATGTTTCGAATTTGCAGATTACGCTTTGATTTATTCATGATCGAACGCACGCCGTTCCCTATCACGCTCGCTTTTGTTTGTTCGATCGGTAGAATATAGATTTGTCCAATCTGTTTCGCGTGCATTAGCGAGAAAGGATCTCACGAGCTCGGTGCCGGTGCAAACCTACAGACGAGAAAACTTTAATAGCGTGGGAGTTGAACGGATTTAATGAATACGTTGTAAAGTATAAATGAACTTTCACTTAAACTATGTACGGTACATGTCACTGGGAATCGCTGCACGAGTCTATCTCGTACTGGATCTGAATTAATCGTGGCATATAGAGAAAGAAAAATCGGCAACAAATTTATTTGTGTTTTGCACTATTGTCTTTTGTTTTCTTTTTTATCTACGAACTAAAGAACAATTTTTATTTATTGTCATGTTTAGTTGCAGGAGCAACAGTAACGATTCGCGTTTCGATACAGGGACGAAATGTCGTTCCGTCTCATTTTTTCCCATTTTGTTTTATCGATGCCGAAAGCCTCGCAACATGGGTGATAACGCCATCGGGAGGTTTGCCCGCGGCGTATATGAAGGTTGTCATAGGCAACGCGGCTGTTACTCTCGTCGTTTGCCACACTAACGGACGTGCAGACAAGATATACGACGATCATTAGTCGTTTTGGGCTGATCGGTAAAGTTTTATTTTTTGCGTGAGACTGTCGGCTGCCCAGTGATTTGCTCGTACGTTGTAAACATTTTAACAATACTAGATTACTATACAAAGTGTGCCGATATATATAAAATAATTACAGGATCACATCCGTGGTGAAAAACTGAATAAACTTTCCCTTTGGAATTGTTTTCTAAAGCGCATGGATTTCGAGTTACAAACAGATTAAGTTCGACCAATGGTAAGGCTGAAAAACATGCATTATATTGCGCAGCGCTTATTGTTCGAAACTTCAATCGCTGGTGTCGCAAAAACGATACACTTTAGTGAAATTTGCCAAAGGAAACGTTTCTTCACTTTTTAACCCTTAACACGACCCTACCATTTGTTGTGCCAATTTCTCATCCCAGCGTCTTATAAATATTAAATGCATTGTACATGCATTTTCTTTCCACAATGCATTAGTCGTTACACAACAGTCCCAAGCAAAAACCATCCAAGACAATAAACCCCAGGTATCCAAGAGTCCCGAATATTTACAGTTGCCATTTCCTCAGCAGCTAAGTACAAAAAATGTTAGGTATCCGTCGGGGGTACGGTGGGAGAGTTATATTACTGCCCCCGCATGTACCTACGTTTTCTCTAATGGCCCAGGCGCGGCATGGAGTCCTGTCAGGTGCCGGCGCCACTTCCGGTTTATCGCGACATAGAAAAAAGACTCCGGGTCCTCTCGCGCAACACACCTCCCCGGAGGTACCATTTCTTTCACAGTGCAAAAAAACAAAACCCTCAAGAACAAAAGCAAACGGCGAGAACAACCAAAACACTGAGAGACGAAAAAGTAAATTACGAGCCCCGGAGTGTTCTGTTCTCTCGCCGTTCGAACAGAAGCAAGAAAAAGTAGCTAAAAATAAGGCGAGGAAAAGAAAACGAAGTGAACATAGCGTGAACTATGCTCCGGGAGTGGGCGCCGTGGACGACGATAAAGGACCCACGGGGGTCCTTCCATTCGGTCCGAACGCCACGGAGGGAGCGGGCGCTCTCGCGTGGATTGTCGGGAACGATCATTAGATACAACCAGGATGTACTAGAGTCGCGTATATCGGGTGTATGCGACGTGCGGTGTATACCCATGTACCTGTATCAACAAATACAGCCGACACATAACCCATAAACGACATGGGCCGACTCGCTGGATCGCGGGAAGGAGGCCTGCCCGGGATACGCGGAGGAGGCCAGGGCGAACGGGCAGAGAGTTATGAACCCATCGTAACCCGGGTTACACGAAACGTAGATTATACACTGGCGGGTATAATGTCAGGTATTCACACGTAGTTCTGACTCACTAACACAGGGGGGGGGGGGGGGGGGGGGGGGGGGGGGGGGGGGGGGGGGGGGGGGGGGGGGGGGGGGGGGGGGGGGGGGGGGGGGGGGGGGTACGGCGGTTCCCCTCATCGGGGTCGTAAATGCTGCCGATCGGGGTAAACGAGCTGCGGCAGTCAACTACCGGGTATATATACTGACCCAACCCGACACCACGCTCCGCTTGTTCGACTGTCGAATCCGAAATTATTCCGGGCGAAAGGCAGTGGCTCGGCCTCAGCGAGATTAGGACCGAAATGAAAATACGAGACCGCCGCTGGGACGAGGTATGTGGGCGCGGGAAATTCCGGTGGGATGTATTGAGGTTTTGTTTCCGGACATTGATACTCTTAGCGAAAATAGTGAAAGCTTTTTGTTGTGATATGAAATTAGGTCAGCTTTACATTGAGGGCAGATCTAGGGGAGAGCGGGGCAAAATGGCACAGTGGGGCAAAACGGGATAATGAGACAAATCGCAATTTTCCAAGGACTTCTGGATGGTGGCGATGGTGGTATGTGGGGCAAAAGGGGTTCGAAAATCCGGATGTATCGTTGGGACAAAATGGGGCATTGAAAAATGATTTTAAGATTGAGTTTTGTCCTCACTGTCCCGTTTTGCCCTGCTGTGCCATTTTGCCCCGGTCTCCCCCAAGTCCAAGCTTGACTTTGATCTTCTGATATCCAGAATCCGTCTGTTCTAAAAAAAAACTTCGCTGCTTATTTTATTTTAACTTTACATATTTGAAAAACAAGAGCTACTTTGTTTTTCGGGATTCCGTAAAAACCGGCTTACTTCTATTATAGAGAGACTATACCGAGTCTCTCGATGTGTTGAACATTGAATATTGAAAGAAAGGGGAGATCAGTCTGTAAAATTTTAGATACAGTAAATCAGACACCCCTCGGTGGAAATGGAGCCGAAAGACCGTGAAAAACGTTCGGGAGGACATTTCGGACGAGGATGCCTGTACGGAAAGACAGAGACGAAGAAGAAATGGGATTGAGAGGCGCGCGGAGTGTGTGTATAAATAGCTTGAACGAGACCGTGAAAGCTTGCGGTCTCGTTTCGAATAATTGGATTTGCTCGAACGCCGCCGAGGGAGATAGAGCGACAAGGTACACGTAAAGGAACGAAGGGGTGAAAGAGACGAGAAAATAGAAATAAAAGTAACAAAAAAAGGCAAAGCAGAGCCCAGTAGTCGTTGTCGTTCGCCGCGACTCTTTGCACTTTTCCTTTTCACTCGCGGATTTCTGATGAGCTCTCATATTCCAAGCTCACACACGAGAACCGCGAGAAGGCAAAAAACTCTCCCTCGTACAGTCCACCCTCTTTCTCTCGCCCGTTTCCTCGTTTCGCTCTCTTCTCCACCTTCGTTTTTCTCTTTACCCCTTCCTCCGCTTCGTGTGTGCCGTAATACAACACCTGCCTTACCCAGACTCGCTACATATTTCCGGGCTTGTTTGAATTATTTTATTTACTCGAGAACCCCGACCACTCGGACTACCGAGCTAACGCCCCGGATATTTGTTAGACTTAGTTCTTTCTCTCTTTTTTTTTAATGAAGTAGTGCAACGCGCCACACCTTTATGTATACACAAATTTATGTGTGTACTTGCGTGCGTGCAACTTTTATAAATTATTGAAGTGCGCTCGTTTTTTACAGCTCGGAAATAACTTTCGCAAAGTGCTTCCCGCTTTAGCCAACTGGGCAAAAAGGAGGAACTTCACACGTTTAAGCCCGACGTTAATTTTTAACGAACACCATGTTACTTTTAAAAAAAAATTGTAAACGAATTGTAGGAATAATAGGAACGAATAGGATAGCTACAAATTGTCGAAACATTAGCGGTCATTTTTTTTTATTCTCCACGGTAAAATTTATGTTTCAAAATTCTTGAAAGTGATTACCTTTGTTTTTGTTTTAATGATGAATAATTTTTAGTACAATGTTTCACTGATCTCGGGTAAAATGAACGAAGGGCTGCTTACTGCCGAGTAAGTGGTGAGTCATAATATAGTTGCATGCTCGCGTGCTGCTTTGGCCGCCACTTCGTTCAACCCCAGCGGTGACACACGCGCCACGCAATGTTCTATCGTTCAATGTGTAGCAGTTATAGCACGCATGAACCAAGGCAACCCCGGCGCGCTGGAACGCACAGTTGAGTAAGCTCGCGTTTCTTCGCTTCACGAGCACCAATGAAATATATACGTGAAAAAAAGAAAGAAATTGGAGTGCAGGGGAGTAGGAACTGTATCGTCCGGAAGAATCTTGAAACCTTCTGGGCAGACCACTCTTCGAATGGAAATAAAGTCGAGCTGGGTGCTACCGGGGTAAAAGGGTGCTAAGAGGGTGCAACTCTAATACCACGGGCTTGTTTAAATCTCACGTGATCAGAAAAGGGCTCTTCAGGATTTAACAAAGAATTTATTTTAAAAAATTAATAATTTCCAGCAATTTTATGAGGTAAGCAGTTCGGACGATATTTTATTTACGAACAAGGTCTGATAAGTTAGGACAGCAGCGAGCGAGATCCGAAGCGATGAATCATTTTGTTCTCAAAATAAATAGTATATAGTCAACACCTCGATAGGATCGATGAGGAGATCGCGAAATTTTCGAGGTATATACCGGGTTACGGCACGGGACTAATTATAAAAAATCACAGTACTATCGGACACGAAGCCAATGTCGGGAGAGAGAGGGATAGGGCCGATTTGATTAGCCGATAATAATTAATTGCTCGTTAGGGGGTCGGACTCGTGGCTAGGATGCAATTTATCTCTATCAGAGCGACCTGCTTTTCGGCACTGATTTCTCACTCACTTCTATGATTCTCTCATTTTGTTCTACCCTATATGTATATATATAGACATACAAATATATCACATATACCTCCGTCTCTCACCTGATGCTGTTTCCACTACAGTGACGCTGACAATTTCTATCCTTTCATTTTTTTTTACCGCATTGACGAGCTTAGCTAGAATCCCCTCACATCATGCAACATTGAGCACTACTCTATCATGCGAGGTTCATTATGTTGGACGTGTCGCGACCGCACGTGTCCCGTCCGATCGGGTATCATTAATTCAAACGAAAATGAAAGAATGAAAGAGAAAAACATATTAAACGAGGTACGAATATTTACAGCCGGTAATGACGTCTTTGACACTTATATTATTGACAAAATAAGCTTGAAAATTGGCGAGCATAAAGAAAGTCTTTTGTAAAAAAGTGAATGACTAAATGAAAAAAGTATAATTTTGTCAGTCATGAGTTCCTAATACCTCTGGTAAATGAAAATTGAACACGAGCCATTTTTTTTTAAATTCAGTTCGAAAGATTAACCAAGCTGAAAGCCAAAACTTCACAAAATTCAACAGTTCGCCGAAATTCCCTCACGGAATCACTAGTTCCACGTCCCCCTATGCGATTCACCTTGGTTCACCGGCGTTTCTCCCAGATCCGTTGATCTGTCAGCGACTCGCGAATTTCCTGGCGAGTGTGATGACGCATGCATCTCTCCCTCTCGATGTGTGCGCTAACCGATTTAGTTCGGAATTCGGTGAGACGAGTAATCGTTGATGGTGTCTGAACCGAGGAAATCAAAATGTTTACCGACCGCTCGCCGATTCTACGTTGATTCTGTACCACGGATGCGTGAGTTCGTTCCCTCTTTCCCCGTTCTATTACCAAACGCGATTTATCCGCATACACGGGGAGAAAGACAGACAGACAGACAGACGGACGGACGGACGGACGGACGGACGAACGAGAGAATTCCTCCATCCATTTCTATTTGAGTACCGAAGTAGATATAGACAGTTTCACAAACACAGAGTTGGTGCCGCTGCGTAGGTTGCAGTCGCGAAAAGCGGAAACCACCCCTGGAGATATACAAACAGTGTATCGCATAGCAGCCCAGACAAAAGCATACCGTCTGTGATGTGTATGTCTGTGTCACGGAAACTCCATATCCGATTTGGTACACACGGATTTATAGAGAACAGAGCGAGCATAAATACTCGCGATGTAATACCGTTTCTACCGTCGCTGGGTGGCTGAAGCTTGAGCTTTGCCGGTTTCCCTGCAGCGAAAACTAGACGGTCCTTGGATTCTAACCGGTTGTTAGTTACCTTGCAGTCAATCACCCGCAAAACTGGATTTTGGATGTTGGAAGATAATATCACGATCGTACTTATGAGATGAAAGCTCGGTGTCAAAATTATCCTGCAACCGTAGAAGAGTTATGTGCGGACTTGTTCGGTGTTACGTAACTTTGCACAATGGCGAATATTGTTCGGCTTGTTCATAGCGAAACCGATTGGATAGGATAAGGTAGTCCGGTCAACAACTATTTGATAATGATAATTCCCTAAAAGGCAGAGCGATATACTGTTTTCCTAATTCCTCTTCAACCCCTGCTCGGCTTGCAACCCTTACGCCACTGCGCTCTGTGGATCAGGAACTCTATGCAACTGTATAGATGGAAAAGGGTCGGCCGCCGCAAGGGGTGAATTTGACGCTCGAATGGGAAATCAGAGTACGGTGGCATATGCTTCGCGCAGGACCGTAGAATCATAAGCATCGATGAGAGAGGTAGTTGAAGATTGACGTCGCCGGAGCTGTCTATCTATGGAGCGAAGGGTCCTCGCTCTGATGCTTGCTTTTCAGAGAATAGTGAGGGATGGGTAAAGGGACAGTGAACCCGACAACGACGGGCGACTCCATCGTTGAGTACACCCTATATAGGACCCATCCCATCTACAACCTATCCAGCATCATGGTATACCTGGTAGCAGACGTAGGGAGGATCGGTTAATCGTCAATATGCAAACTAGGTTTGGGGTCGGAGTAGGAACTCGGACTCAATGCAGAATCGGAGTGGAGATGAGAGAATCTGGTGATTCTCCAGTCGTACTAGCCGAGACGAGGAAGTTGAGCTACTGGATCATCCACCTGCTGAGTGCTGTAGTCCTCGGGTTAGTGCATTTCTGAATAGGATGACGGGCATCTCGTTTCGGCTTGTGTCGTTTTGCTCATCTACCCTGGTTCTTCAGACAGTAATCGAATTTTCCTTATTTTTTAACGGTAAAACGCGGAAAACATTTAACAGGGAATTTAACCGATAATCTTGCTATCCAAGTCCAATGTTTTCAGCATACAATCATAGAATGATGGAATCATGGAATCTAGGAATCATGGAATGATGGAATCATGGATTGATGGACTCATGGATTCATGGAACTATGTAACCATGTAACCATGTAACCATGGGACCATAGATCCGTAGAATCATATATTGGTTTCTCTCTCACTAAAATCGTATGGATGTAAGTGCAATAAATAAAATAAAGTGTAATAGTAAAGTACAACAGACAGTTTTATGACAACGTATTACTATGTTAGAGAATGGCAGCTATTATTCCGCGTCACACTATACCACCGCAAGCTAAATTAAAGCCCGGCATGATAAAATATTCAAATGACACTGCGTACATCTATCAGCCTATATATGCAGTTAGTAGATACGCGATATAAATACAATACAGTTACTGGCTAGCGGTGCATACAGTGCAGAAGCTGAATCGGTGTTCATCAGTGGCGTGATGGAGATCAACGAACGATAGATGGAGATAGAAACTCGACCCTAAACCTAGTTTGCATATTAATGATTAACCGATATGTCTGCCGCTCGACAATATGGATCCGATTTCTGGTGGTATATCCGAGCTACAGACAGTTCTGTCGCTCTGTCTGTACTAGCACGGCTAGCATCCAGCCAGTACGGGGAACACTATGGAACCCTCTGCGTGGCTTCGTAATTACGTTTGCTCCGATACGCGAACGAGAGTTCCCGCGACATTTTCCATACAATTGCTGACTCGCTGGTGCCACCGGCTGCCTCTAAAACTACTAGGCTTTCCGCGAAAACTACTTCACCCCGAATACAAAAACGTGAAACGTTGTTCCTGTGGATGTATGGGAGTACCTATATTTAAAAACTACACCTATATTTAAAAACTACACCTATATTTAAAAACTACACCTATATTTAAAACTACACCTATATTTAAAAACTACACCTATATTTAAAAACTACACCTATATTTAAAAACTACACCTATATTTAAAAACTACACCTATATTTAAAAACTATTCAGAATTTCAAGACTTTTTTATATTTTTGAACCTAAAAAAAAATTGAAAAAATTCTCGTACATACGTATCAATTCTCGAAAGATGTCACACAGATTTTCTTGAGTTTTATTGATTGGGTTTAGAGATATAGCATTTTATGGAGCTACGCATAATACATGGCGGCCATGTATTATGCGTTTGTTTATGCGTTGTATTATACGATTTTGTACGTTAGGAGTTTAAAACGCGGCATTTTAAGTTCCTAACGTACAAAATCGTTTTTCTTTTTTCCACTTTCCATGGGGGAAAAAGGAGATTTTTCCCCCGTTGGCCACGTCACGATTCCTAAGCTCCTTTTCGTGTCCCATGGTACATTTTATATATTTTTATATCCCATGCAGTCTCGATAATTTCGACATTCGAGAACGAGAGAAACCGAAGATGAAGAAGAGAGATGGAAGAGAAGTAGAGAGCACCCTTTGCACTCCCCGAAACGTTTTATATTTGAAATGCGTCCCCGGGGCACGAGGCGAAGGGGGGGGGGGGGGCGGTGGGGGGGCGGCCACCGCCGGGCGCCCGGGGGGGGGGGAGGGGGGGGGGCCCCCCCG
>JAPYZD010006757.1:0-10053 GCA_030522725.1 Ichneumoninae sp. B BG-2022a | reverse complement strand
AGAATTTTATCTAATACTTGAAAATTACGATTTTAAATAAATTTTAACATAAAGGAAACGAATAACATTTTGGGATCATTATTATGGACGAACAATCTTCTCGGCATCTTCCATAAGCTTGATTTTTTAAACATTTTTATCCGATCGAGAAGTGTTTGTAATTCTTTTTTATTCCTCTCAAACTTAGGCGGCGTCAGTCATTGCGCTGATACTACCTTAACGAAGTAATGCTCGATGGAATTTGTCGCAAATACATGTTTCTTCGACTTTCATAGCCATCCTACCCCGCATTGGATCGATGAGAATCCGCTAAATATTACCTGGCCGGAGTCAGGAAAATCCGGAATAGCTCTCGAAATCGGAAACGAGCTTACAGTCGGACCGAGACCGATCAGCAACAGCACGAGGCTCGTGCAAGAAAAAATCGGACCCCATTTTCCCGAAATGTACGGGTGTTACTGAGTCCCGTTTCGGATCGTTTTTTAAGTAACAAAGATTGGGGATTAAAGTGTACTTAGAACGTCGTATATTTCTGGAAAATTTATAAAATCTTTTTTCCCCGCCCAACCTCTTCAGGTCTACTTAACTTGGTCAGATATTTTCTTCGGCGCCTCTATGTCGACAAGTACAAAATTACAAATATACATTTTTTTGCGTTAAAATGGTATGGGATAAATCTGTGTTCGTGTAGTTAAAAAAAACAGTGTTATATAACATTAATATCGTCTTGAAGTTAAAAGATACAATCGCGCCTAGCTTTCACGAAAGAAACGGATACGGAATCGGATTTTGAATGACGAAGATCCAGAATTAACGCGTACTTAGAAGCTCATATTTTTCTGGACAATTTATGAAAATCTTCGCTCTCTCCCAAATCGCATCGGGTCTAAAACTTGGTCAGATATTTTCTTCTATATCTCTATTTCGATAATTACAAAATATACATTTTTCTTTCACGTTAAAACGGCATCAGATAAATCTGTGTTATTGTAGTTACAAAAATAGTCTTCTAAAACATTAATATCTTCTTAAAGTTATCATTAAAATGTCTCCGCTATTGATCTACTAACCGAACTTTTTTCTTTTTTTTCGCGCTTGACGATTTTTTAAAACTCGTTATCTCCGAGCTTCTGTCTGAGACGCAATGTACAATTCTGTAGCCCGAGCGCTGCTTTGGACAGTCAATAGAGTAAACAAAATTTAAGTCCTGCCCGATTGCTCTCTTACACGACAATAAGGCAGGACTCTACAAGATTAACCCATGGCTGGAAACGAAAGGGCTATCTGTTGATAACGTCGTCGCGTCCCCGCAATCGTCTCATGAGTATCATGTCGTTTCGCATAAGAGTGACGCGTTTAGCGTGGAAGGCGAGCAATACAGCATCCTCGAAAAATTGTATCAGGTACATTTCCGCCGATTCCTGAAGCGCCTCGAGAGCGGTGGCTTGAATTCTGATGAAAGTAAATCGTAAATCGTAAATCATGAGTTATGGATCATGGATCATGGATTATGATTCATAGATCGTAGTTCATGGATTATGATCCATAGATCGTAGATCTAGATCATAGATCATGGATTATGATCCATAGATCATAGATCATGGATTATGATCCATAGATCATAGATCATGGATTATGATCCATAGATCATAGATCATAGATCATGAATCATGGATCATGGATTATGATCCATAGATCATAAATCATAAATCATAAATAAATTGTGTATCAAGCTAAGCCAAGTTATTTTTACTGCAAATTAATTGTGATACATTTTTCTTCGATATTAAATTGATCACTTTGAGTTTCACCTGGTCTTAAAATTTAAGTCTTTTGGCAGTGTTTTCTAACCGACTTACCTTACTGACGGTAGCAAAGAAAAATCATTTGTCTTTAGAGTTTTCCCTAAAACTGTAGAGTGACGCCGAAAAATACTCACCGTCCAATCTCCTGCCTTGGAAACAGGTCCATTACTATTTCCCTGACCAGTCTTGAGAACACAGCTTTCGGTATCAACAGCTTCGTCGTCCTTCTCAAGTGTCTGATCTCCTGCAGAGCTCTCGTTGTTTTTTTTCTCCTACGTCTGTCGACTATGATTTCCGTCTGAAAAGTGAAGAACGGTTCACGTAATCAACCCCGAAAATTCGACGAATAAATAAAATTACATTGAATTAGTTGAGCATAAAAAAAAAATATATATTTTACCCGGCTCGCTCCTCTGCCAGGCTCCGACGCCTTGACGGACGAATCCGATCGACCGGAATGAGATCTGCGGAAATTTAACAAAATTTCATTAAACAAAGTTAAAATATCATCTCGCTCGATTCGAGTTTTTTTTTCGTTAAATTTTCTAAAAAATATCACCATAACCTACAAACCTCGCTTGTGACTTTCGGCGCACCATTTCTCAGCGGCTTCGGTAAAAAACTTAGGGACGATCGAATCGGTCGATTAATTATTTTTAACGGGCCGCTGCGCATTTGTGACTCACGGCATTGCTTCGAGCACTACAGACTTCGTAAAAATCAAACCATAGTTCGAAGTATTTATTTGAAAAGTGTGTATCGAGATTATGTAAACGTAAACACACGCGGTTGGGAGCCATGTGACGGTTTCCCGCGAAAAACCGCGGAGACTGCGCATGCGCGCGGCTCGGTCATATATCGCGAAGTTACCGTTAGATTGATTGCGGATTCAATACCAAAATTCGAATGCGAACTTGTTCAATGACCAAAACCACAATTTCAAACTTCTGTAATTAATTACGGAAGAATACAAAATGTCAGCTCTTGAATGAAATTTCCGCACGAAATGCATGGAGTCGAATGCATATTATAGTCAAAAAGTAAAGCAGTGTAATTCGTCTTGGCAATAGTAATAAAAATCTGGTCAGACACAATTTCAATACTGACTACTTAATAACCGAAGGATGTCCAATATCATTGAATCTTCCTTCAAGCAGTCGCTTTTGAGTATAAAGTTTTACATGGTGTCCAGCGGTCCTTGAAGTCCTTGGAGTCCTGGAATTGTCCTTGAATTTTTTATTTCTCCGAAAATTTGAGTTTATTTAAAAAAGTATATTTAGTTTAGTAAATGTTTTTGTTTTTTTTTACTCTAACATTAAAAGCTCGATTTTTTTTTACAACGCTTCCTCTATAAGGAAGTGAAACAAATAAATTTTACATACCTTTACAAACTATTTACAGATTACAACACTTTAACCACGATAAGGCAAATCTCTGCGGAGTGTCTTTTGTACATTAATAGAACTTTCGGAAGTTTACGTAAAATAAAGTTTGAAAAATTGATATTTTTGAAAATACTGGTGTCCAGAAGAAGTGGCTCGTTATCACGATTTCGACAGCAGCGATTGTACTTTTTTTACACACGTTCCGACTAGATTCTTCTTTCGTTTCGTTGATGTGTTACTCGACGTCGATTCCATTATATCCAACGGCGGAAGATCATCCAGCGATGGAAGACTTATGCTAATGGATATTGTTTCTGTTACGGGTTCTGTTTCCTTATCCCGATTTTTCGGGTTCCTTTCTCGTTTCCGTTTAGGCCACGGTATGAAGTTTCTCGTTTTCTTTTGTTTCACGAGCTTCTCGGGGGAAACGGACGCACAAGTTCGACCGTTTATTTCTCTACGCGAAACGTCCGTGGAAACGTCGGGACGCGCCACGTCGATCGGCGCCGATTTCCCATCCTCTAACGTCTTAATCGCGAGAGACTTTTCGTCGCTCCTACACTGCGATGACTGTTGCGTTGGCAAATTACTGTAAATTATTTTTTAATTATTTTTCAGAATTGTTATCAATTATTTAATTTAGCATTCGTTTTTAAAAATTAATGACAATTATTATCGTTTATGAAAATGCTTTTTTTAAATAATAATTGTGTACCCGTTCGAAACGTTTTCGACAGCAACGACTTTCACGGAATCGCTCAGCCGTCCCCAAAAATCGTACAGCCCTCCTCTGCTGTAATCCAGGATGAAAGTGTAGCTCAACTGCGGAGGTAATTGGCACTTTTTGTACAGGCAAGGAATAATCTTTCGTTGACGCATTTCTGTAATAACAAAAAAAAATCCGTTTTTTTTGTTAATTTTTATCTGAAATGCACCAGAGTAAAATATTTCGCTGTTTTTTTTTTTTATTATTACCAATTCCCACAGCTTGCGCGTAATTGAGGAAAAATTTGTTCGCCGGACTCTTGAGAAAATTCGGCGAAACGACGACTATGAGTCTGTTGCAACGTTCCGATATCAGCTGCATCACTGCCTCGTGCTCGAACGTTATTCCTCCGATCAGATCGCGATCTTTTATGCACAGCTGGTGGGAAACATTAAAAAAATCTTCGATCGAACAATTTTAAAATACGATCGCACGTTAAACGATTCGGCTCTTGAGGCGGAAAATAAAATTCAGGGAAATATCGTTCGAATACCTTCAAATTATGCTTCTTCTCAAGATTGTCTATCATTTCCGTCACGAATTCCATGTCCTCCTCGGAGTATAGCAAAAAACCGTCGTAGCATTGCTTGTCCAAGCCCTGCCTGAACCTGTATAGGTCGTCTTAAAAAAAAAAAATCAATTTATCTGAACATCAAAATCATCACCAAAAATAGTAAACATATTTAAATAATAATATTAATATATCTACATTTTAATGTTTTAGAATTGAAAGTAATATAACAAAAAAACAAAATTTGAAGTAAGAAATTGAAATACTAAAATTTTTTAGTTGCAGCAATATCATTGGACACCCAATTTGATATTAATTTTCAATAATTGAATACTTAATATTGAAAGCGACATAATTTGTGCCTTTTTATTAGTTTCTTAAAATATTTTGTACCTATAGTTAAAACCTGCTTCTCTGTGTCAGCGTCAAGTTCTCCTGCACTTGTACCGCACCTCTCTAGCCTTTCCAAGTACTTTTCTGCGTCTCTAACTGAAAAAAAAATTCTTACAATTTATTGACAAATTATTTTGTAATATTAAAATGCTATGAAAATATCTACGAATGAAGTTGCACGAACCGAGCAACGAATGAGCGTCGTCTATGACATCCCACCTATCAATCTTGCTCAGCAGCGACTCAAAATTCTCCAGCGTAGAGCAAGGTACTTTATTTTCTATTATTGTTATTATGTGTCCTACAGGATCCGAACGACATGCCAACGACGGAATCGTTTCGCCTCCCAAATCGCACAAATGGGCTAAGCCGCGCCAGTCTCTGCAAATAACAACAGCAGAAATAAATAATTATTAAGAAAGAAAAATGAAAAACAAATTGGATTCAGTAGTGTAAAAAAAAAAAAAAAATTACCTGGGTAATCCCGCGTCCGTGGGAATCCATTTGGTTGGATTTAAAAGCGTCGAGACAAGTGTTTTTGTTTCGATCGAAAGCGCAACAAGTGGAATCCTTGACAGATCGGCCATTTTTTGTTGTATCTCAACACGAGTCGCGACTCAGCCGGTAAGTTATGCTCGTTCCTGAAACAACCGGCAATGTAGCTTGTTGCGTTATCGTGCCCGGTTACGATAACGATTATAATGGTAAGTCAATCAGAGACGTGTCGAGACGGTATTTTTTCGTAAGCGTCAATGGACCAAAAAGTGACCGTCTTTTTTTTCAGAAAATGTTTGCTGTGCAATAAATGTAATTTTTGTCCGTGATCACAAATACGGTCAAAAGAGCGAAAGACATTTTTTTGGTCAACATCTTAGGCAGTTTAGGGTTATCTCAAACGCATTTTTCTCATTGCAACACCGGATTGGCCTGTTCCAGCTTGGCCTCTCCCGCATTGGCGCGTGCCGACCAATCAGCACGACTGTGGAACGGACGTCATCGGCAGAGCGAACCAATACGCATTATTCATACCAGAACCCACTTATATTGAATTCATTTTTTAACAAATCTTCGAATAACGTAAATTAAATTTTTCTACTAAGCACATCGTCATCAAATGTATCTTTCAAAATACTCTGCATTTTTTTGATCGAACAACACGCGTCCGGATGTTTTTGGAACACGCGAAGATGAATACAAACTAAAAACTCTTACATTTCGGTTCGCCAGCCGGAGCAAGAATCTGACGTCATAGCGATGGACGATAACCTCGTTCACCTTCTCAGCTGTTCGCAGTGGCTGTCGCTGTCTTGTCCCCGAACAGTTTAACCTCAAAAACCCCGCATGATCGTGAGGTGTAGCGCTCCGGTATTTATCGTTAGTCCCTTAGACGAAGCAACTTCGCCCGAGAGGAGAAAATGAGCGATGCCGAGCTACAGGAAGAAGAACGAGAAGTCCTGCTATCCATTTACGACGGCGACGCAGCATTCAAACAAGTCTCACCGACAACCTATCAGTACAAGGTTCTTTGTTTTTCTTTTTTTTTTTTTCGATGCATGCATTTTTTTTACTCCATTTTTTGGTTCTCGCTTAAAATTTTTATAGCCTACTTTATCATTGTTTGTTACCTCGTATTTTGTCTTTTTTCACCGTCCTTAGAACGTAAAATTAGGTAAATCGTGTGGGTCAAGTTTTTGTGAAAAATCGACTTTCGGGTCTCGTTCAAAATTTGTATAGTTTTTAAGTTATTTATATTTTTTTGTTTTATTTTTTCAGTATGGCGAAGACGACGACATTAAATCATTTTTGCTGGACATCTCGTGGGGTCCGAATTACCCCACGGAGAAGCCGACGATCAGCATGGACACTTTCTACAACAGAAACATGTACGTTGAGTTGTTGGACTTTGTATTCATATAAAATTGAGAATTTCCATGTCACGGGCATTTGATAAAAATTTAATTGTGAACGGACCGAATGTTGCAGCGTACAGTCGGTGAAGGACAAGATTGTAGCCCACGTAGAGGCGGAAGCAGAACAGTGGCTGGGCTGCGCTATGACTTACACGCTTTTCCAGTCGATCCAGGAGCACCTTACCGAGTTGCTCGACGAACAACCGGCTTCCATAAAAGAGCTTAACTCCCTCACGGACAAAATAACGCTCCACGACGATTTGCAACAGGTCGATTACAATCTCCAGCTTTTTTTTTTACTTAAAAAAAATAATTCTTTCAAGTCTGTTTTTATTTAAATCAGAGCTGGGCAAGGTACCAAATCATACCTCAAGTACAAAGTACAACGTGTCACAAGTACTTGAAGGGCTTCTTAAGTATTTTTTTGTAATTGAAGTATTTCTCATCTATTTTTGGTAACTGAAGTATTATTAAAATTTTGCGGATAACTTTCTCTACGAGAAAATTCACTTCCGGTTTAAAAATTACATTTTCACACCAGCTGTGATTTGTAGTCAATGAGTACTTGTACTTGGCACTTGAAATCTTAATAAAGTACATCAGGTACTAAAAATACTTTAAGTACAAAAAAGTACTCGTGTGGTTTAAGTACGTGCTTGAAGTACTGAACAAGCAGCCGGAACTTCAGGTATTGCCCACCTCCGATTTAAATGTATTTTGTATTTTTTAAATGTAAAAAAAATATATATTTTCTCGAGAGCAGGAGGAATCGTCGAAGAAACCGAAGAAGGAGCAGCTTACGAAGGCGCAGAAGCGTCGGCAGTGGAGCAAGGCCGACGGGAAGGGCGACAAGCCGCGGGGCTGGGATTGGGTCGACATAGTTAAACATTTGTCCCAGACGGGCTCGAAACCCGACCAGGAAACCTAGTCCAAGCTTGTCGCGTAGAGTTCCAATTGTACAGGTCATTATCGCTCGCCCTTTAACGTCGGCGACGGTGTTATATTTTTATAAATTTCTCGGTGAAAATAAAATCAGTCGATTGTGCTCCATAATCGATTTTTCATCGGTCACGAGTGACGATTGGCGGATTCCAGTATGATCTGTAAGGTCCAACGGGCAACAGATTTCTTTCTCGTATCCATTCTGAAAAACATCACTATAAAGGTCGAGCACGGAAATACTTTTGTACTTAGAAAAAAATAAGGTACATCGAATTTCTTACCGCTGCAATCGAGCAATCTCGACCACTCGACGAGTTCCTCGGCAATAATTTTGTCCGCGGCGATTCGCGTACTTTCGCAGCTCACTTTGTACAAGTTCGACAATGGACCCGAAGTTGTTTTGGCCTGACGTATTATATCCTGCGAAAACGATTTCATCGAAGAATGAAATTTTCAAACCGGAAGCGACGTGTTTCGTTTTTTTTTTCGACTTTAAATAATAAAAAATAAGAAAAATCAAACTTACAGGCCTCAATTTTCGTTGCATACTGATAAAAATACCGGTAAGGAAAGCCTTGAAGTACGCGTCGACGATATAGATTGGCTCAATATCTTCGTCAAATGCAACAAAAATCGTCAATGTCTCTACATCGACGAATATCATCCCCGAAGTCGACGGGAGTTTGGACGAGCTTTGTAGTTTCTTTTTCTCGCGATGAGACCGGACAATCTCCAACAATTGAGAAGCCTCGTCGTTGCAGTGGCTCAAAGATCTCCTAATTTTGTCGAGCGATCCACCCATCACAATGTCGAAACCGCACAATTTTTTTGCTGAAATGAGAATTCACAATATCGTTGGTCTCAGAGTTGCAGACAGAAAACTGGAAGTGAAATCCCTTGCTCGGTCGGTAACGAAGACGGCGATAAATTCTTTTTGTGAAAAAAAATACTTCGCGCTTTCACAAAATATTCATACGTACACGCTCGCTGAAAGAGCAATACGGACTCGCGTCGATTGATCTCATCGGGACTGAGAACGATGGATTTCGTTAAGAAATTTTTAACGACTAGCGCCAGACGATCCTCGTTGAATGTGTTGAAACGGAGAGAACGGACTGCCGAGTAATTGGCGTAAATGTGCACCGCTACCAGTACCACGTAGTACACTCCTATGAAAGAACTGCACTTCAATGTTTTCAGTATCGTGTTTATGCGATCCGATTCTTACCGACGATCGGTCATCCGAGGTGCTTTCAATTTAGCCTTTTTCGTTGTTATAACGTGACTCACATTCGCACTTGTAATAATTATTGTCAATAATTAATAATTGTTATCAATATAAAAAAACATCGAATCGAAAGCATCTCCGGCCTTAGGTCGATAATCACCTTACTTCCATCTTGGACAGTATGAATATTCCAACCAACGATGCGACCAAGTTTACGCAAGTCTCTTGACTGCCGTCTTTCGCCGACACGTCGGCCAAATTATTGTCCAGCGCCTGGAAAAGAAAAATACGAGATTACTCGTTGCTGGAAACATTGCATCGAGCAATTTCAGCATTAAATTCCCGGGCTTCGACCTGATGCTGCGTTATGGCTGCTCTGGTGGCTCCGCCGGCAACTCCTACCAAGGATTTCATTACCGACGACACGCACAGTACGATCGTCGAGTACGACGAGAAATAGGGCAACGACAGCTCGATACCCATTGCCAGGTCGTTGAGGACGTCCGCGAAAAGACGCCACTTCTTGCATTGCGCATCCAATTCTGGCCTGGAACATAAAAATTCATTAAATTATATGGATGAGAAACTAAGACAAAAGAAAATTATTTACAGATTTCACAGATTTCAGGGATTCTCGATAGGCGAAAAAAATAGCCCTGGAAAAAATACCACCCTGTATGTGGAGAGCTATTTTTTCAGGGTATTCTTCCAGGAGTATTTTTTCTGGGATCCGAGATTCTCACCCATTCCACCAGGCAAAAACTATCCTTCCTATCATTCCTGCTCCATCTTTCAGGATCCATGTTATCGCAGCTGCGAGTGGAGTCGCTGTAGATTCTCCCACGCCGACGCCTTGCATTATGGAATGAGTCGTGAGGGTTCCCAGTATCGTACTGGCGAATGCCTAAACATAAATAAAAACCTGTTTTCTGCTAATATATATATAGGGGAGAGCAGGGCAAAATGGGGCAACAGGGCAAAATGGGGTTTTTGGACAAAACTAAATTTTCCAAACATTTTTGGATCGGACAAGGTGGCAAAACTGGGCAGAAAAGCCTGATGTATCCGATAGGGCGAATTCGGGCATCCAAAAATTATTGGAAAATGACATTT